>QRFB01004590.1:20099-43694 GCA_008931105.1 Oenanthe javanica
CCTCCACTCCAAAATTCATTATTCCATTTGACCACTCGGAGTACACATTTGTGTATGTTGTTTGGTGGCATTGCTGTTCTTTGTTCAAGTTGAGAATTCGGCTTTTACTTTTATCGTATCAATCACTATTCTTATGTCGTTTGCTTATGTAGGAGAGATTGAGCCTGTACCAAGAAAAGCTGGAGAGATTCATAGGTTTGAGTAAAGGTATATGCTCTGTTGCTAGTTCTATATATGAAGATTGTTGTACAACTTAATTCATCATTACAATTTACGCCTTGTTGGAAATATATATAGTAAGATGGTGGTCGTGCATTATTTTCAATTATTAAGCTTTAGAAGTAAATGATTGGACATCTATGTGGATTTCTGAACTTCCTCTGTAATTCATGTTTGCATTTACTCAAGTCAAATAAAAAATCTAGAGTATATTCGACCTGATAGTTATGTTTTAAGCAGGATGTAGGAAATTTGAGAATATAAAATTGGCTCAATGGATTTTTATCTATTGCATGACTACTTTCTCTTTGAAAAGAAGAAACAGTATTTGACCGCTTTATCCAAATTTGAACATTCCGTTGTTTTCCTTTACCAGCTCACAAAATTAAATATAAAAATCACCATTTTTTCCTTGCTAAACTTAAAACAGTATTTTATATATTTTATAATCCAATAGTATCACTTCGCANCTTATTTTCTTGGGTTTTTTTTTTGTTGCTATTTATGTGAATTGGTTGATTTTCAGTGAGGCTGAGGTGTAAAGGTGTTCACCCAGATGACCATCCTGTTAAAACTGAGCTGGTATGTGTGTTTTTATCATCTGGGTCATCTTAATTTTTGGGGTTAAGTCATGGGTGTTTACCTGATTTATCTGTATATATGTATTGCACTTAAATCTATGATGTTCTTGTTATGAAAGTAGTTTTGTTCCATTTGTATTGTGAATGAGTAGATTATATGGTTATTTGTCTGTTTGCCGTCTGTAATGTTATGCATTTNTAGACAATCAATCTTCATAATTTCTCTTCTCTTCTTTTTGCTGAAGCTCCGCTGCGACCTTCTGCTACTATAAATGCCCAGGCAGCAACCCGCTTTATAGAGCATTCTTTGCCTGATCTTACACCAGGTATTTAGCATATCTGCAGGTGTTTGATTTTATTCAGTTCTGTTGTTGACTTACTTTTAGAAATTTGAAATTTTGTTCAATTCCAGAGCAGAGGCAAGGAATGAGGGAAATTAGTAGAGGGGAGGGTTCAAAACTTAAGTATTTGGAGACAAATATTAATAAAAAGAGAAAGTGTGCATCTAGTGAGAGAAAGTCGGTTCAAGAAGNTGATTTATCTGTATATATGTATTGCACTTAAATCTATGATGTTCTTGTTATGAAAGTAGTTTTGTTCCATTTGTATTGTGAATGAGTAGATTATATGGTTATTTGTCTGTTTGCCGTCTGTAATGTTATGCNGGTTCAAGAAGCTGCTCAGGAATTTCTTGATAAAGCAGCTCGTGAGCTGCTTGGTGAAAATAACGGCGGTTTCAAGGGGCCTCTGCAACCTCCACAGTCTCGGGATTCAGAAGAAGAGTAGTCTGGTATATCTGGTTTTGCTTTCCTTTTTTCGTTCCATNTTATGTAAGGGTTTAAATCATGGGTATAAATATCAATTATCTTAATTTGTTTGCAGCTTTTTGGTGTTCTTGTTTTGAGATTATTCTGATTTTATCTGAATGTTGATTGTGGCTAAAAGTTACTCGTATATGATTAACTATCTGTTTGTTTACTTAATTTTTGTTTCTGTCTATATGAAGGTGGGTTGCCACCCTAAAGTCCTGAAACATTCATCAAATTAGTTTAAATTGTAAGGATACAATTATGTTGTTTCTTAAATTCTTGTGTTTTAATGGTACNCTGGTATATCTGGTTTTGCTTTCCTTTTTTCGTTCCATCTAATAACCTAATTACTGGATGCTGGGATCTATTGCCTGTATTGCCATTTTTCTTTTAATGTCTCCAAAGACAGTCTTCTTGTTGTGTAAATTTTTTTTTACCTCTCTTTCTTCTTTTAGGCGGTTGCTTAAATAAGACATGTTTTAGTTAGTTTCCCTTCTTGTTATGATGCATAGTGTTGTAGAGGGAAATGCTCATAATGCTAGTTGTCTCCAACTTAGCAGTAGGTAGCAAAATGACAAAGATCTTCGTGTTACTATTCATGGATTTGGATGAGAATAGTTATGTTTGGACTGCAATTAATTTGCACAATAGAAAAGGAAAGATTACTGAATAGAAGTACAGAAGTTTAGATATTAATAAATAATAAACGAGGATTCACATATCATTTATAGATGGTGGAGATATCCAAGTGCTTATAGTTACAGGCAACTGGATAGAATTCTAATTCTAACCATATTGAGATATGGGATGCATTACCAAGAACTTTAAATACCTTTCTTCTAGTTATATGCATTGGCAAAGTCTTGAATTAGTCTCCTTTTGCTGTATGAGGAATTTCAGAATATGTATCAAGTATACTTTAGAACTCCATGTGTTAAAAATCAACTACAGGAATGAAGGGTGTCAAATGTCAATGTTAGTGGGTGTTATATTCCGAATTCCATTATAGTAGCTGCAATTTTTTTACTTTAACATGATGCCACTACATCAATTGCTTAAAGATTTTTCATAATATTTAACATTTTTTAAAAAACTTCAACTTTTTTCTCAAAAGCCTGGAGTGCACTTCTACTCTCCTATGAGTAGCGGTAAAGTTTGCGTACATCTCATTTTCCTCAGTCCCTAGTTCCAAGTGAGACATGCCAAGTTTGTTTAGTTTGGTTCGTTCATAACTTTTAATTTGTTTCAAAGTGACTCTTCTATCCCCTGTTTACTGAAGCTTATGTAAATAAAGTGTTTCATAAGATTACTTATATTCTGTATTTTCTTTATATGAGCTTTAGCGTAACAACATCTTAATATCAAGGCAAAATGACTTATAGGTCAGTTGGTATCCTGTAGTATGTGGATGGTGGATACTTCACAAGAGTCCTAAATCATATCCTTTTTTTCCTTTTTTAATCAACAGTCCTTGTATATGTACTTCAAGATGCTGCTAAAGCTGTGACACCCGACTTGCCAATTTTGGCCTAATAGAAGTCTGGACACAAAAAAGCAATGTACAGAACTCGACCAACAATTTTAGTTGTGACCTAAATATGGGTTCATTTTCCGACAGCTTTAAGCAATATGATTTACAGAAAATTTCCTACTACTCACCTAGCCAAATTTTACACTTTGATGATTGAAGATTTTTGTTGTTATAACGCTTGCTCAAATCTCAAGACTTTATGTAATTTTGCCAACCCCAATTTTTGCACCTTAATGCTTCTCCCAAAAGATTGTGTTTGAACATCATGTCTAGATATGTTTCTGGAAACTTCTGTCTATGCAGTTTCACTTGATCAATTTATACAATTTGTTTTCATCCAAATCAGATCTAGTCACACTTGCTTGTTTGATAGACCCTTGTCTCTTTCTCCTGGTCATTAAATATTGTACTCAGTGTTGTTTAAGGCGCAAATTATAAAAAAGCGCAAGACCTAAGTTTGAAGCACGAGGCGCCATTAATCGCGCGCCTTTTGACCAAAAAACAAATCACAAATTTAACAAAAAACCAGTACTTAACATAATCTTAACATTCAAACATAATAAAAAACATAAATAACATTATAATAGTGTCAATAATTAAGGCTTAATCGATAAGGTTCTCTGGTTCAAAAGCTTCGGTGTCATTAAACTCGATTTTTGGTCCTCAAATTCTCGCTCTTCCTCTTCAGAGAAGAATCAGAAGAGATGAAGAGAGATTAAGAGAAACAGAGAAGAAAATTGAGAAGAGACGGAGACAGAGATGAAGAGAGATTAAGAGAGACAGAGAAAAAAATTGAGAAGAGAAATCTGCAAATATACGTATATATCTGTGTGTATATACTGAGAAAGACTTACGTTTAGATGGAGGCTGTGATGTTTAGATGAGACTGGGTCTTATGAAACACTTTAGGGTTTTCTCCTTTTACCCCTTTTTTTAAGGGTATTATCGTCTTTTTTGTTATCAGCGCTTTTTTACATTTAGTAGCGCCTTTTGAGCGCCTTTTGGACGATTTCAGAATCGCGCTAAATTGCTTAATTTCGAATCGCACACCTTGCGCCTAATCGCGAAGCACCATTGATCGCGCAATTAATCGCGCCTTTAACAACACTGATTGTACTAGTCTGCTTAAAGCCCATCTAGGAATCTTTATACTTCATATTTACTTACATCAATCATCTTAGAGTCGAGATTATATTTACTTACATTAATCATCTTAGCCAAGACTAGGATAAAAGACTGGTCATTCTCTTTAGCCTGTTGTCTGTTTTTTTTACCGACATAGACCTGGCGGCTGCGTGAGCTGTAAATACAAAATTAGGTGTTATACCCTTTTATTTTTTTATTATTTTATACCAAGGACAGATAGTTTCTATTTTAAGGTGTCCTATAAGATACATGTATCATGTATGTGGGGATCAAATTTGACTTGTGTCTCGGTCTTCTGCTGCAGGATCTTGCGATTTTCATGCTCATACTGTACTATGGTCAATACAACTTTTCTGGCCGGGAATTGTACTGCGATTATATGCACGTGCCTGTTTGTATTGCCAATGTTGAAACTTCCTTTAGTAGCCCTTATCCTGGTTCCTCTTATATTCAAGAGTTGGTATGTCAGCAGTGATGTTTTTGGTTTTTGGTGATGGTAACATTAACCAGAGCTCTGTAATACTTTCTACTTTCTATGAATCCCGGGTTTCTGGTTGAACTTGGTTTGTGCTATCAGGTTAGTAAGTTTCGGGTTCCTTAAATTCGAGGGAAAGCACTGAATTTTCTCACTTTTGATATAACTTGTTTTTCTCCGTATTCAACAGGTAAAAGATTGGACATGTTTGGTACTTCTGAAAGCTGTTTGTCTGATCTAAATTTCAATTTTTGAGTTATATTGCATCACCAATCCCACTTCTCGTCTAACTTTTCCTTAATCTAGGTCTTTTGTGTTTGAACAACAAAGTAATTACTCCCTCGGCTCCACCCATTTGTTTACGTTTAGGAAAGAAGGTTCGGCACGCATTTTAAGGTGCATATAAAGTATAGTTCCATAATTTATTTTTTAATTTATTTTTTCTGAATACAAATTTAAGCATTCAATTTTTATTCAGAAACAGAAATTGTAAAAATAAGTTACGGAACTATGCTTTTTATATGCACTTTAAAATGCGTGACGGACCCTCTCTCCGAAACGTAAATAAACGGTGGGATGGAGAGAGTACTAAATAAAGAAGTCAATAATTAAATTATTTGATTCGAATATATGTTTAATTAATGAAATGCAGATGTTCTAAATTTGGGGAAGTATAATGAAATTTGTTTTAGCTACTCCCCTTGAAAGCTTTAACTAAGATACTGGTGTCTAATTTCATAAATAAAAGTTTTTTTATTTTAAGAAATTAAAAACAGTTTTTAGGGAATAAATATAGTTTTTGGTTCGTTAAATAGGGATAATTTTCTATTTTTACTTTTAAGATCATAATTTTGAAAATAAATATTAGAAAATAATATTAAATGCCACCTAAATATTGGGAACGCCAATGTTCTGTTTTGGAGGAATCAAAAGAAATCTATGATATGAATAGGCAAAAGTTTACATCTATGTTCTCGAAGTAGTATTTCATTTAAGGTTATTTATGGAACAAAACCCAGAATATATAATCATTATTAGTAATTTTCATGGCTTTATATATTCTTTCAACGCAAACAAATTATACTATCTCTGTTTCAAAATACATGTCTTTTTGACTTTGTACGAGTACATAAATATCGTGCATAAAAAAAATATTCCTATATTTTTTTTCCTTTTAAATATTTATTTAAAAATAAATTATAAAATTATTTTTGTATACACCTAAAAATACATATAAAAAGTGAAAAAATACATATTTTGAAGCGGAAAGTAATCAATAGATCGAGGATAAAATAAGTAGATAACAATGGGTTGATGTTTTTTACTCATGTGGACCTAGTGAGAAAAATTGTAAAAAGAACACGTGGCATGAGAATAACAGCACAAGCAGCAGATGTCGAATATATAATGCTTCAAATCAATCACTACAAAACCTGGCAACATTTTAGTCCCCCTTCTCTTCACATGTTCAAAACAGAAAAAAAGAAGAAGAAAAAACAATTTCACAGGCTACAAGCCTACAAGAGCACAATAATCCCACCCCATTCAAGTAACAAGAAACAAAGCCTACATAGCAACACACATACAAAATCTTCTAGATATACCAACACACACGAAAAAATGGGAGAAGAATGGAGGAAGACGGCTGACACGCACAAGATGAGTCCAGAAGCTTCTAAAGGGCCACAAGGCCATAACCCTGGTGGGGTTCTTCACCAGCGTCGAAACTTGCCTTACAGCCCTTATGCTATGGCTTTTGGTGGTCTACTTATTGTTGGAGCCATTGGTTATGCTACCTTGTATACTAAGAAGAAGCCTCAAGTATCTGCTAGTGATGTTGCTAAAGTTGCTGCTGGTGTTGAAGATACTCACCCTAGGAACACTACTGGTCCTAGTAGTGGTGCGTCCGGAACCACGGGTTCTAAGAAATAATTACTAGTTGAATATGATTCGTTTCTTGTTATTTCTCTGTGTTATCAACTTTGTTTTAGAGCTATGTTGACGAAAAAAGTTTAAAATTACAACTGTTTCTTGGTTAAGTAGTTTTCAAGTTATAGCTGTTGAGGTTTGGCTAGGTTGGTGATTATGAGCAAGTACCAAAAAGATTAGTCAGAGTCTTGTATGTAATCTACAAGGAAGGATTGAATGAAACAATGACACTGATCATGAGTACTACAGTTGAGTTAAAATGTAACTGGGAAGTAGAAACTGATTACAATGCTTTCCCTGTAGTGGAACTAACACTAGTCAGAATCTACTAAAATTCTTGAATCAGATCCTACCACTTTTTACGCTTGCATATCTTACCATTCTTATATTGCTTAGTTCAAAATGTGACCCTAAATATCATACCTTAGGATATTGAATGCCTTCTATCTCTAGTAGATGAAGGGGATATCTTGACCTCTCCTCGGATCATTGAAGTTGGACTCTGTGAACTACCAGATGTCTCGGAGCTCTTGGCCTCGCCAATTCCATTCCCTTTACCGACAACCCACAACTTATCGAAAATTCTCCGTGATCGGGATGGAAGCAACTGTATGGCACTCTTGTGTTTGCTACTTTCCTTGATCAACTTACCATTTTTCTGAAAATCTTTGTTGGTGGTTCTTAGCTGACTCATTTGTTTTTGGAGGGTCATGGGCTGTGGCTCAGATTTCTCCAAATCTTCATCAGTGTTGGTTGTGGAGCGTGACACTTCCAGACTGCCACTACTGTTAGTATTTTGGACTATTGCTGCTGTCCTAACCTGCTCGAAAAACAGGACCTGTACCACAACACGGAGTGGGAGTCTCTCATTCTGTGCAGCATGCATGGATGCATTTGCAGTCAATTTCTTGACATCCATCACACTGCACAGCTTCTTCCTGTCAGCTTTTGTCAACAGTGGGTGCTCCTGTGTACATCACAGACCATTGATTGTCACTCAGAAAAACTTATCATTTTCCTTTCTAAAACCTTGAGAACCCATCAATCCTAAAGGATTGCTATCAAGTACACCACAAGACCATTTGGTTAAAAAAAAAAAATCTTTGAAATTATTCAAGGATAGCATCCGCCCTTTTTGGCACTTAGTGTTGTACCACTAAAGAAAAAAGCCAGACCAGGCAATTTTTAAACCACCGTTAGTTAATTTTATTTTCACAGATTATTTTCTTGCACAAATTTTAAGTATTTTTCAATCATTTAATACTATAAAAATTCATAAAATATACTAGATAAAATATTCTTTTTTTGAATACATAACATGTGAAAATTTAAACTTTCAAGTCACAAACAAATTTACAAGTTTTCTTCTAAAATCCTGATATGCTAGAAAACTTTAGTCATGTGTTTTAACCAATTGCATTGATACCTCTGTTTTAGCAAAGTAGATCCTAAGATCCGAAAAAATAATAATGTTAGTATTGGGATTAGTCTGATATTGCATATGATAACATGGTAAAAGTTTAAGTATTAGTACCTAGACAGAACTAAAAAAAATTAAACTAAATATAAGAAGAGCTTCATAACTTGACTAATCAAGAAGTATAAGCAAGTTATGAAAGTGTACCTTCAGATAGATGTCAATAGCCCAATACAATCCATCATGAATTGGTCTAGCTGCCTCAGGGATGGACTGTGACAAGTCTATAAAACAGAAAAGATTAAGCTTTGGATCAGTGGCAATTTCTGCAAGATACCTGTCAATCAGTTTGCCAACATTCAGCAAGGGTCCATGGCCCAACACAAAATCATCTGTGTTATTCTCATTCTTCACAATTATTTTAGAGTCTTGACCAATATTTTCATGCATCATAAATCTGCGAACAAGGCACTGCACAAGGTCAACATCATATGTAGTATGTTGTGTGGACTGTGCCGGGATCAGAAGATCATTAGCAGCGGCCTCATCCAGCTTTAAACCAATCCTCTCTATTAAATCTTCCCTCGACGAATCTTCTGCTCCAAGCAGTATAGCAACTTTCAATAATTTTAACAGAAAACTACAGGAACAACCGATACCCTTGTCCGAAGGCAATAAACATATTATTGTTTCCACTAAACACTTATTCCTCTTTTGATGCACGTCAGACAACAAAGCCTCCACTGAATCTGGCAACCATCTAATTGCGTACGTCTTTAAAGCCTCTCCAATAACATTTGCATCCATTCTTCCTTTCGACTTGACAGCTATCATAACACGCCTATAGAGACTAATTTCCAGTTCACATATATCTTCAATCCACCAATCCTTTGGAACAGATGCATATCTATCCTTGACTTTCGTTATGTCTTCAGTTATTTCATCAGACAGGGTTAATTTTCTGTTATACGTATAGGACCAGTTTATGGTTGAAGGATCCACAGAAGTCTTAGATGCAATAGAATCCACACACCTCCCGACAACCTTCAACTCTTCAGCCCATGGTACAAGAGAAGCAGTGGTTTGCAGAACAATAATAGAATCTTTCCAGCTGCGGAAAACACTGGAATTAAGGAATACCTCAATTTTCATGATAAGGTTTCCCCTGTCAGCATCTTCAGTCATTTCCAGGTACTCGGCCCCACAACGGGCAGCAACTACATTGTACGGATTGAGATGAACTGACATCCCATAGCAGAACTTGGCACAAATCTCAAAGTTTTTGGGACCACCAGGAAAATCAGGCAACTGAATTTCATTTGAGTCCACTTCACTTGCTCTGGATACTAGTTTCTGCAATTGATTGCTCTTTGACAAGAGAGGAAACTGGAGGAAAAAATGCAAAATTATAATTGATGAGCACATCAGAAAAGAGTAGGCAAATATTTAATCAAGAATACAACCTATAAAAAAAAAATCAGAGCAGCAGCTCGTCACCGTACAATGTACGGTTAAAGAAAAAACTTTAACATGGCACCTTTTAGCTGTTAAAGGGAACCATAGTTTAAAGTCCTCATAGCAAACAATGTANTAATCAGAGCAGCAGCTTGTCACCGTACAATGTACGGTTAAAGAAAAAACTTTAACATGGCACCTTTTAGCTGTTAAGGGAACCATAGTTTAAAGTCCTCATAGCAAACAATGTACTAGAAGGTTATTGGGTATCAATCAGAAAATGTACTAGGTCAACCTATGATTTTGGCAACCATGATAGAGATGTATACAAGATACAGGACAATCGATAATAAATTGCAGGAATGAATTGATATAAAAATTTCCAGATATAATTTGAACATCCAGACTTAAGTATAAGTGTATAAACACACCTATTTTACTCTATATATTATTGCTACATACTACATAAATTACCTTGTGCAAGTAAAACTTCACTTCACCAATAATGATTGTAACATCTGTTGCCAAATCGGACGAGACATACCTGTGTGATTAAAATATTATTTGTTATGAAAAAGTAACAGGAAAGCACAAATACATTCTTTCAGAAACAGAGTCAGGAGTTGCACTCACTGTTCATTTAAAAATCAAATTTACATGTACAGGTTGTAATTAAATGAACATTAATATAATATTTAGCCATTGAAAATAAACTAGGCAGCAGATTGTAATACATTAGACTTGCTATCGCACACTGGATCTGAACATATGTTTTGGGCTTTGCAGGAGTTAAAGTTATAGAAACTATTGCTAGTGCTATGTTATTATTCCTAAATTGAGCAAATAGTTCTAGAACTAATTTCCATATAAAACCAGTTCAAGGGGTGAATCAATTTCGAAAAAGTTAATGAGAGGTTATGTTGATATGATAGAGAATAGCTTTAAAACTGTAATAACATTATACATAAGCACATGCTAGTAATAACATTTAGAAATTCTCATCAACATGAACCAGCAACCAATTTGGATCCTACTGAACCCACCTCCCCATGGACATATAATAATCTTACAATCGTTTGTGGAAGACCTTTGTAGTCTGTAGTGTATCCAATATGATTTCGGCACAAGCCCTCGTTAGAGGTTAAATCTAATACACATCTAGGGAAGAAACTCCCTAATTCGTCAAATACTCCCGGTAATGATTGGCCAAACCACGAAAGTATAATTCCCAGCAAAGGTGGTGAATCGGTACATGTATCAAACTTAAAAATAGCCAGAGTTCTATTAAATAAAATTCATAATTTTTTAAGGACAATAATGCAAGTGACAAAAGGATGATCTTTCAAATTAGAATCTAAACCTCATGTGTTTCCCTAGGCAGATAAGCTTATATTGATGAACCTAAAGGTAGAAAGTCCCCTCTAAAGATAATTGTAAAGAGGACCACCATCCAGGCAAAGTGAAGTTAATTCATGACCTGGACCACTGCTAGAGTGGTCTCATCTCCCAGCCACTCTTGTACAAACCCAGCCTATCTAGTACCAACCCCAATAGTAAAGAAAACTAGATAGATAGTAAAAATAGAAAAAACTCATAAACTCTCCCTGCAGAAGTATCAATTTCAAAAATATTCATGATTCCAGACTCTACACCTGAAAGATTTTTACCATATTGGTACTCCTCCACAAACATAGACATAAAACAACAATTGTTGACTGTTCACAAAGTAAACACACTTGCAACATGAAATCTGCTTGAAAAACATGAACTTGAAAACATGGTCAAATACAATTTCTAGGAAGCAAAAATGATGAAATAGTTGACATGCAGATAGAAAATATATAGCTATGAACCAAAAAAAACATCAAACAGTCAAACTGAATACTTATCAAAAGATCTGCAGAAAGGAATATACAGTGATGCCATATACCTGGAGTTGCCATCAGCATGAAATGCATCAGGTTTAGAACCCAGCTTCATATACTTCATTATCACTCAACTGCAATCACTCTGTATAGTTCTTGAATACTTTATCTTCTTATTACCAAGAAGAAAAATAAAAAACAACCCTTTTCCCAGAACTTAAGTCACTGTATTTAGCAAAAAAAAAGACAAAATGGTTTCTTGAAACCTCTCTCTATCTCTCTATAGAGCTCAGAAACACATACAAACAATACTTACAACATATGTAACTATATAGTAAGAAAAAGAAACAGTAGTAGAAGTAATATCCCACACAACAACAAACAAAGAAACAAGCTAATGATCTCTGCCTCGTCTTAATTCTTTCTTGCCCACCCCACCAGCAAAAATTAACAACCCCACCTAGAGAAATGAGCTGAATTTATGATACACATTGATGATAATGAATGAAATATTCAACAACCCAGAAAGCTCTCAGCTTCAGAAATCTTGAAACACACACACAGTGTGTGTTTTCTGTAGCAAGAAAAGACGGGAAAAAGGGGTATTAATTACATCGCCGCCTTTGCCTTTAATCGTTTTGATCCGGGAAGATCTCGCTCATATGTGAGGTGGGAATCTCGAGATCTCCTTTAGCATTATTTAAATATTATATGTGTCGTGTGTGTTTACACACCTTGATAGTGTACTTGTGTGTTAAGATAATGTAGGTATGTGTATGTGTACATGTTGGTTGTGTGTAGTAGAGAGAGAGAGGGAGAGAGATTAATGATGATGAAGTAGCAGACTAAACAGGAAAACTTGTCTCCCTGTACCTTCCCATTCTGATTTTTGTCAGAATAAAGGAGTTTGAGGAAACAGCGCTACAGCTTGCAGAGAGAGAGAGAGAGAGAGGCTTCCTGTAAAATACTCCGTATTATCCATATATTTTTTTAACAGAGTGGTAGTAAAAATCGGAAATCCAAACTTATCGATTTATGATTAATATGTTAATTAAGGATTAGTCGGAATAATAATTGAATTTATTATATTATTATAATAAAATTTAATATATTTATCTAATTTACTATAGAACGTATTATTTAAAAATATTTTATAAACATAAATCGGATTTTATAAATTATATCGGTCAAATATTTTATAAAAATTAATCGGGAATTTATCAACGATTTTTGAAAAATCGGCCAATTTCTATAACACCAGTAAATAAATAGATAGATTTATAAGCTTTACGCATGGGTATTATTCTAAAAAAAATTATCATCCACTAATTATTTATATTTACTTTTACTTGTTGTTACTAATTATTATCTTTGATTATTATCCACTAATTATTTATTTTTAAGTACCATCAGACAAAATTTCCATTAAGTGAGAAATAATAAGTATATTTTTAGTAATTCATGTGATTTTTTATATATTATTTATTTCTTTATATTCATGTTTTTAATGGTGTTTAACTATCCTTAGTATAAGATGAAAAATATATACATTTTATAACCTGTAAATTATTAAGATAAGCTAAACGGACTTGTAACTTTTCCCTTATTTCTTCTCTTTTTTTTTTAATTTTTGTATCCAACAAAAATAATATTAACAATGGGTAAATGTTACTCCCTCTGTTTCATTAATTTCTTTACACTTTCCATTTTTGGATCTACCTCTCAATTCTTTACATTTCAAAATTTAACAAAAATAGTAAAATTTTATAATATAAAAATCAACTACATCCACTATTTTCCTCCACTATATTCACTTTATACATTAAATATTGATTTGTCTCATCACTTCACACATTATTCTCACTTTTCACCATTATCATATATATTTTCTTAACTTCAATACCCAACTCAATCATAAACAATTGAGTGGGACGGAAAGAGTACAAAGTTTCAAAATTATTTATCCGTCTCGACTATGAATTGTTCACGACACGCCATAAATTTGCAGTGCGTGAAGTCTCCGAAATGCGCATGTGGTTTGATAGTAAACCAAGACCAATTCATAATTTCATATATGCGGTTTGTTTTAGTTTGTAGTAGTTGTGACTAACAATTGCATCATACAAACTACCAATGTCCCTAATTGTGTGAACAAATATAGCCAATAACATAAAACCACTACAAAGTCTGGATGAAATAACACTTGTAAGTCGCAACACCAGTTACCAACTAATAACAGTTACAGTACAATTTATCTTCTCAAAATACACTACACCTTTAGTCCTTAATGACCAGACGAAAGAGAAAGATCGGGAGGCAAGTGATGATGCCGCACTCCTATGCATCTTGATTCTTCTACCACATCATTTCCAACCATTTGAATCTTATCAATTAGTTAATTAATTTATTAGAGCTGATTACTACAAAAAATAATTGATTATTTTTTTATATATAACGATGGTTTTTTAAATCAATAATTTTCATAGTTTATCGTCTAACAAGTTGATAAATTAATTATAACATTATTAAATTCTATCATTTCAAATCAATTCACTGATCCATTTAAGTCAACTTTTTTTCCTACACTGCTTTGATAAAATAATACTCTATTTAAGTGTCGTAAAAAATAGAAATCGGACTTAGTCGGTAAAGGCACGAAACAAGAATTAATCGAATAAATTGGGTATTAATCAAAATAATTAATTGAATAATCGAGAATTTAATCAGTTCGATGAATTACCGAACATGAATTAATCATTAATTACTGACTTTTACAACAATGCTCCATTTAATTTATGGTTGGACTTTATGGTCCATGTATATAAAATAATCCTTCATCTGGACCGTATATCTACGTCACAGAAATAATAGTCTCATCTGTAATTAAACTGCTTTAGCTGTCCGCCTATATCTATATTTTAGTCATATGGTACTTTTTTTAGTATGTACCTTTTGAATTTTTCATATATTGCTTACCGTTTGGTCTCGACCGTGTTCAGACCACAGGACCGAGTACGGGCTGGGGAGTCCCTCTTTTTTTTTTCATTTTAATTTGCCGCCCTCTTTTTCTTGAAGAAATTTCTGTAAACTACTCTCTCTGTTCCTTAAAACGTTTCCTGTTTTGGCCAATACACATTTTTGATCGTTAATATTTTTTATTTCGTATTAGTATTAAATATAAAAATTTCACTGTATTAAAGTATTCACAAATACGAATCAAACAAGATCACTCATGACTATATTTTATTTTATAAATTATGCATAAATTAGTAGTCAACCGCTTGTAATGAATAGTGTCAAAATTCAAAACGAGAAAATAATTTATGAACGGAGGGAGTAATATTTAATCGAAATTGTCAAATCTTATAAGTAGATGGAAGTTATTACATTAATTAAAATTAAAAGAAAAATGTTAGATACCCAAAAAATTGTCCAAAATGTTGAATTATCATATGTGTAATTGGTAAATTTTCTATAATAATTCGAGATTTCGCGTCCATGCATATGTGTCTGTGAATAAAAATAAGCCGTATGTCATGTTACGTGATTTGGGGGGAATGGAATAACTATTACGTGGCATTACTCAAAATTAAATATGTACATGTAATCATGATCATCAAAATATGTTGAGCCCGTTTGAGTTATTTTAAATTTTTATCTATAATTTAGTTATTTTAAGTTGAAAGTACTGTAATATTTTTATTTTAAGTTAAATGTATCCGTTTGCCTAATTTTATATGAAGTGATTTTTTTGAATTAATTTTGATTTAAAAAAAAAATCATATTATTTAAATACAAAATAAAAGTATAAACTATAAATATATACAACAAATATAAAATAAATTAAAAAATGACTCATATATATATATATATATATATTAAAATATGATGTTAAAAATATAAACTGAAAAAAAATATTTCAAAAAAATTAAAATTTCTAACTAAAATTATTTTTAAACTAAAAAATTTAAATGTACAGAGACAGATAACAACTTGAAGGCCAACAACTTAAAACTATCTTAATTCCTAAACGGGCTCATAATCTAATCGACTTAATTAATCAATCTAAGAATAACTAATGAGGTTTTAATGTATGTGGAAATATATTACCCCCTCTTGTACTTTATACAGGTTACTGAAATTTTTGCACCTAATTTTAGGTGCCATATATTTAAAATTGACATTTTTAATATTTTTTCAATAAAAATATAATATTTTAATTTTAATTCACAATTTTTTTTAAAAGATATTAGTTCTAGTTATGCCGTCAAAACACATAAACCACCTTGTAAATAGGAGCCGAAGGAATAATGCATTTCTTTTAAAGTTATAAAGCTTTCATTAAACTTGCAAATTATTCGTGATTATATCTTGAATCTCCGGAGAGAGATCTGCCTTGTGAACACACGATCAGCTACACAATATGAAATAGTCGCGACCCAAAATCTTGTCATATACTGTCTACATTTGAATCTCACACAAAAAATCATGGTTTAGATTTTGGTAGATAGTAATCAGACTGGACCTCTTATTTACACACAGCCCATGCTTGATGCTTCTTCAACAAGACGAGTGAGTGCCTTGAGTTGAGGGTTGCGATTACCTGTCACCTGTGTTGACAAAATCTTTTTGCATGTTGTACAAAACCATGTCAGCATTTCAAATATGCATTTCCGTAACAAATTTTGCATTCTAAACGGATATATGGCCATATCAGTATCATTGCCGGATACCTTATGTTCCTTGTGTCAAATTACTAGTCCTCTTTAAAACTTTCACATAATAAACCTTCTAATTTTTTTTATTTTTGCTTATAATTATCGCATTAATTCTATATATACATGAATATATTATTAACTCGGGGCGGGAGAATAATAAGCCCTGTCTATTTTATTTTATTTTTTAAAATGGAAATCAATTCAATAATCAAAATTCAATAAACGCTTAAATATATCGTTGTTGAATTCTTCTCGAAAATGTTATGAATTATGTTCGTAAAGTAAAGTTTGGACATAAACTTACATCTACTCTAAACAACTAATAATATATTTCCACATTTGTGGTGATGGGCTTCCTTTCCTACAAACTGATTATTGAAGCGATTGTCTTACTGACTTACTGTGGCCCGGCCCGGCCCATTCAATTAGAAGCAAATATTTCATGATTTTTTTTTTGACAGAATGGAAATATATTACTCAAAACATATCAGCCAATAAAATAGATATCCTATATATAACAACAAGACTAAGAGCGATCTTATTCAAATACAACAAATATCAAAGAATCGATCCATATGTGGGTGAGGGCCAAAAATATCAGTTTTTAAACAAAAATTAACGAAAATACCAGTTTTAAAATTTTTGGCCAAAAATAACATTAGGATACGCATTTGACAAATGAGTATCTTTAATAAATATTTTATAAATGAGTATCAAATAAAAAATAAAAAAAAAGAAGAAAAAAGGTGAGATACGCATTTCGGAAATGCGCATCACCTTGGTCAAACATGTGATACGAATTTCCAAGATGTGTATCACCTTGGTCAACAGGTGATACGACCATCGATCATAGATGCGATCCCATACTAACGTTTATCCGTAAATCAAATCTACGAAAATTATGCATATCTATAACCTCGGTAATGAAGAACACCAAAACACAATAAAATAAAAATCAAACTCTCACAATGAGAGACTAATAAAACCCAAATAAATTGAAAATTTATGAAAGGAAAACAAGATTTTAAACAAGAAAAATAAAAAGATTGGAACTTTCCATCGATGAAAATCGATGAAAGCCACTTTAAAAAATCTTTACCGCGTACTAGGATTTAGAAGAGAGAGAGGGAGTACACTAATATTAATATAAAGAGTAAAGAATTGTGGAAGAAGCAGAAGCCAACTGATCTGACAAACTAGAGATCTTTTTCTTTTTCACCCTTTCTAATCCTCAGTTTCTTTCTACATATATGGGCATGCCAACATCATTTTCCACTTGTAACTGCCCTTTTAATTTCTCATTTAATGCCATTAATATATTTATACTCAATTAATGTATTTCAATCACACAATTAACATATATTTTGCAACTCCAATATACTTAATATATTTATATTATTTTATTTGACAAAGTAAGTCAAATATAACAGTTTTGAATGTAGGATAAAAAACAGATTTAAAGAAGTTTTTTTTAATGGCGATTTAAAGAAGTTAAATTTAAAGAATTTTGTTTCAAGTTTCCTTGATTTGCGTGTTGATCCCCGTAATTTGTTTCTTTCTTCTTCCTCTTTATGAAAAATGTAAAGAAAACTAACCTCATTTTTTTGTAATATTTCAAGTTGTTTTGATGTGATTTTATATTCTTAAATTATACAAAAAAAACCTGCACTTCAGAAGAAGGGAATTACATTCGTGTAATAAGAGTTTCGACAATCCATTCAAATTATCAGAGTCGTGATTATTTGTTTGAAGATGGAACTAGCAAAATAAAAAAAAATCTAAACAAAGTTGAAATTTGATTTGTCTGAATAAAATAATGTAACATTAGTTTTTAATTTTTGGTGGCCTAAAAACTTGCATTTGTTTTCAGTTTTTTTTATGAGTTTGTTTTTAGTACCGCAGAGTATGTTCAATGTTCGTGTTAAAATATGTGTAGTTTTTTTATGTTATAAACTAAAAAAGTAATTTTAATATTAATAAAATTTACAATTTAAAATATAACGTATCATTGCATTAAAATGATTTTTTAACTAATATTATATTATACATATAACATTTTTTTATAGCATCACCTTCGACATGTTACCGGTAACATAATCTTAATACGTGTTACTTGTTAGTGTCTGACTGAGTTTTTGTTTGACCAGTATTCTATAAATTTACTTGACAACTCGATTTTACTATTTTTAAATTAATCGGAGAGTATTCAAACCGACTACCAATTCAAAAATTGAATATATTATACATTAATTTGCACCGTCATTTCGTTTGTAAGATATTTTTCGTTTCTTTTTACTGGTTCTTCTTTATTAAATATAAGCTTATAACCCGTGCGAAGTATTAATGACTAATATTTAGGTAAATTTATTTTTTATATTATTTTTTATTGATATTTACTATAAAATTTTATAACGTTGAGAATTTATGTTAATATACGCGCTATATTGTCATGTTTTATATAAATTTTTAATAATGTGAGTGATTATAAATTAATTAAAAGAGTTACTCTGATAATAGTTAAAAATTATATATAATAAACATGTATATTATTTGGATTTATAAAAGTTAAATATGATACATAGTATTTTAACATAAATTCTTTTATGTGTTTTAGTTGTTTTATGTGACTAAAACACGTAAATAAAATAATTTTTTTATGCAATTAAAATATGTATATGGTGGTGGAATTCTATGGATTGTATTATGGAAGCGGTGTCTCAAACATGTAGTTGAATTAGGACAATGGAGAAGAGTTTTGTAATTAAAACACATAGGTTTTAGATGTATGTTAGGATTAACAGAATAGATAAATAGAATATTGTAGAATTTAATCCATGGCCATTCGTTTAATCGATGTCTTTTGTAGAATTTAATCAGAATAGTGGAATATTATAGACCACATAAATACTACATTGAAAAAACAGACCCACTGCCATTCGTTGGGTTCATGTAATATATGTCCTCACAGACTAAATTAACACTTTTCCTTAGCTAAATCTAAAATTAGATTATTACTAAAATAGATCTACATCTAGCTAGTTAACATGACAACAATGTAACGACTCAAGTTTTAACCTTTTGAAAAACATTTTGCATCTCTCTTTATGTGCCGGCCACACTTCATGCAAGCCCTTCATACGATCATTCAAATTAACCAATAAACATGCATCGATGACATGAAAATCATATCAAAACAATAAGATTATCGTAACTATACAACCGCATAAGCAGAACTAACTGAATACAAAGTAATTTAGGGATCATTTCTCGCACCTAGATGGCAATACATAGACCTCTCGAGGTCAGTAATAAGGAAAAGGAAATAAATTAGCTATGATATATTACAACTATACGGGGGAGATTTCTGGCAGCCTCTAAAGACACTTAGACAACTTCCAACGTGCAGCTTACACATGTTACAAATCTAGTCATAGCCTCGTCTACGATTAACATAGTAATTGAAAATTACAATACAATTTGTACACCAGTTAAGAAACTATGGATGTTCTTGCAACTCAAATGCGAGATCTCCATGGGTGATCCATCAAATAAAAAACACAGGTTGATTGTTAGCTATTGCTAAAGTAACAATTCAACAAATATCTCCAGTTCTCCACAACTTCCTTCGCGCTTACAATGACCCATCCCAGCTATAACAACATTCCAACAACCTTATTTTCTTACACTTTTCTCATCAAACACCACATTAAGTGCACATTCAAATAAACCCCCCTATTTATCATTCTTTTGTATATGGGTGAGGGTGTGGGCATATAAAAAATTGCGTATGTTTTATATTAATTACCTAAGTTGCGTACAAAAACACCAAGTCATATACTGCAATCCTTTAGCTAAATTTAAGAACTGAGTTTTGGTCTTGCCTTATACATCGACACCAAGGCTTGGCGTATGTGTAGGATACTTGGTATTATATTATATACAATATGTGTTGTTATGATATGTAGATGACAAATGAAAGAATTATAATTGAACAAAATACTAACGGAAACAAATATATTCAGTTAGGCATTCAATCAAACATCATGAACTGAAATTTTGAGCAACTGATGCATGAGACAATTATAAGATTAAGCTAGTACAAAAAAAACATGATAATTAATCTACTTAAAGTTGAATCAGTTGGCGTTGAAGGAGGAATTTTTCTGATTATGATAAAAGTTTGGTGGTTGAATTGTATGGATTGTATTATGTTGTCTCGGACATATAGTTGAATTAGGATAATGTAGAAGAGTGTCCGGCCCAATAATTGGGTTTGATCTGGTACCTATCGATCAACCAAAACTTTCAATTTTTTGGTTTTAATAACAAAATTGTCATAAAAGAGTTTTTTAATTGAAACACGATGTAGTAAAAAAAATTAGCCTAGTAAAATGAGCCCAGAAGAAGTGATATGTATTTGAATTAAGATAATGGGTGCTAGACTGCTAGTTTGTTTTACACGTGTGTTTAAGAAATAAGGATAAATAGATTAGTGAAGAATTTGATCCATGACTCAATAAATAGATCCGGCCCACTACCGTACCGACCGTCCGACCAATCGACTAATCAACCAAAACTTTTAATCTTTTGACTATAATTGTTTTACACGTATGTTTAAGAAATAATGATAAATAGATTAGTGAAAAATTTGATTCATGGCTCAATAAATAGATCCGGCCCAGTATCGTATCGACCGACCAATCAAATTTTTTAATTTTTCGACTATAATAATATAATAAAAAACTATAGATTACTCCCTCAGTCCCATATTTTTTGGCTAAGTTACCTTTTTAGTTGTCCCAAAATATTGGCTAAGTTTCCCTTTTTATATTTTTAATTCCTCTATTATCCTTATTAATGACGTGTTGATGACCTAAAACTTTGATTTAATACTAATCATAATAAAGACTTATACAATAACCAATACTATCATTAATAAACTTTTGTATGTTTTTAATAAAATTATGTTTAAGAAAACAAACTCATATTATAAAACTTTTCACTGTAAAAACAAAAGGTTCCCTCCTTTTTCAATCCATAAAATAAATAATTTCTCATTATTTAATGAAATTATTATTATTATTATTTAAATAAAATGTGTTTCTAATTTGAATAAATTAATTTTTAAAATATTTAAAATGCTATTATACGAAAATTGTTTTAAAACATTTATAATAAATTAAATTGATTTCTTATATTTCAAAAAATTATTTTAACACGACACACGTATTTATCATTTTTAATTTTCAATCATAATTAAAATAGTTACAATAAATTATTTGAAATATTATTAAACTTAAAGCATGAATTTTTTTTTAAATTCGTTCATATAAACACTGTTATACAAAACACTTAAATTATACATTTAAAATAAATTACATGAACACATAGATTGCTTTTGAAAAAAAAACAAATTAAACATAATAAGTTGTTCACTAGCCAAGAACTTCCCTCCATTTTTCAGGTTTACACACATAACTGCACATATTAATTACAATAACTGCACATTGACTTGAATATATGAGGGTATTATAGACTAAAAACTTGAATAAAATTTATTTTTCTTAACATTTGTGTACAAGTCAAATCAGTCAAAAAATATGGGATGGAGAGAACTCTTTCCCTCCTCATTTAATTTTAATTGTCTTTTTAGAAAAAAAAATTATTCCTAATTACTTGTCCTGCTACTTTTTCAAAAAAAATTATAAAGGTTTTTTTCGAAGAATACTCTTCTAATACTATTTCTAATGTTTTATTAATTCAAACTTATAAACAATTCAACTTTTTTTTACTAGATTGACTTATAGCCTTAGAAATAAGTATATGTTCTAACAAATCTCACGGTGAGCCAGAATCGAACCCAAGATTTGGAACGACAGATAGTAAACACTTTACCACTTGTACCATCCAATCGTGTTCAACTTAATTATGATGGATAATAAAGGAAATATATTATCCAACTATTTTTTTTTAAGATGCTTGTTTTTTTAAAAAGGGACAGGTAAAACCGTAAAAGGGGAGGGAGGGAGGTTTTTAAATAATTTTTAATAAAAAATACTTCTTTCGATTTTTTATAAGTTGGTTTGACTTTTGACATGCATGTTTAGTTGTTTTGATCGTATAATAAAAGTATATTTTTTTTTGAATTAAAACATGTAATCAAAATTTTAATTAAAAACAATTATTTTTAATATACGATCAAAACACCTAAACATTTGTGTTAAAAATTAAAACAACTTATAAAACAATGAAACGATACTGTTAACGAGCATATCTCGGATTCTCCGTGAGTCGTGTTGGGTAAACCGGCGAGAACGTTGCTACGAGTATCATGCTCTGTGTGTTGTACTTAGGCTTGAGCAAAAAATTGAAATCGGAAAAAATTGATAAAAATATAATTGAAATTGAAATGAAAAATTAAAAATCGAATCGTTTGAACCTTGTTAGTAAGGGGAAATTGCCTGGCAGTTGTCTACATTTCCAAAACTTTATGAGGACAAAAGTCTATGCCTACTTATTTTTGCCTTCCCTTGCTGTAGGAAAAAAGAGTGGNTTGAACCTTGTTAGTAAGGGGAAATTGCCTGGCAGTTGTCTACATTTCCAAAACTTTATGAGGACAAAAGTCTATGCCTACTTATTTTTGCCTTCCCTTGCTGTAGGAAAAAAGAGTGGAGCCCACAGCAGCATATACTCGTATTACCAGAAACCGCGTTTTTGGTTTAGATGCGTCATGGGCCCCACCACTCCGCGCCTATGCGCATCCAACGCCACATGCATACGGAAAAAGAAGGTCTGCTTTTTCCTTTTTCAAAACCTAAAAATTGGTTTGTTTGCTTTCATGCTAAACAGATAATTACCTCGGATAAAAAGTTGTGCCAAGATTTCATTAAATTATAATTTTTTTAAATTCTTCAAAAAATTTAATAATATCAAAAATTAAAAATTCGAATGTATTAAAAACAAATAATATAAAATAATATTAATTATTTCTCTACATATGTGATCTTGTTGATCTCATTTTCCTAGGAGATGCAAAACCGTTTGTCCGTATTTCCTTTTTAGTTAAAATATCAGCCCTTTAAAGTAGGTCAAATAATACATTTATAACTGTATCATGATAATATTTGAACTCATATTATTTTTGCCATACGGCGTGATTTTTAAATATATCCATACGAGTCAGATATAATGGATAAAGTGCGCCTTATGAAAAAATATACTTGAGAAAATAGAGGAATAATGAACATAAATGTAAGATCATTTAGTATTTTGATGGTGTCATGTGTTATCTTATACTTTCAATAATAGTGGTGAGAAGAAATTTTGGACATGATTGAGGGGTTGTTTGGCTTAGCTTATAAGTAATAAGTTATTTTTTTAAAAAAAATATTTTCATGTTTTTTTTTGAAAATTAATATTTATTTTAGAAATTTAAGACCAAATCTTATTT
>QRFB01004591.1:14131-40279 GCA_008931105.1 Oenanthe javanica
CATCATCAGGTTGGCCGATTTCCAAGCTTTCAAGGAAAGATAAGATTTACGTGGACAACATTGGACCATTCATATCTTATCTTTTGAAGACTACAAGTCATAGATTACAAGTAGTATAAATAGAAGTACTTGTGTAATGTTTTAAAGAGAGAGCAATATTAAGAGAAACACTTGTAAAAGAGAGAGAGAGAGTATTTACAGAGCTTAGTATCATTAACTACCATCTTCACTTCTGTTGTACTAGTGTAATGAATGTTGTAGCAACCCTTTCAAGTTATATATAAGACATATATTCCTTGAATCATTGTGTTCATTTATTATATATTATTTATTGCTTCATAAAGTTGAAAAGTTGTATTCATCGCCCCCTCTACAACACATTTGGACCTAACAACTTATAAATAATTCTTACACCAGATCTAGATACTCTGAACCAAATCCTCTTCATCATGGCATCTTGCCTTCTTCTTCCGAACTATGCGAATAAGTCTCGTCAAGCTACCTTTCACGGTAGGGTTACAATTTGAAGTAATGCCATCCATTTGATCTAGCTGTTGTGTTTGGACAATTTTAAAACAAAGCAAGGATGAGCTACTATAGCCCAACAATAACTCTAGTCATAATAACAGTTAAAATAATTTCTGAAATTTTAACTCAATATAAAAGACAGTTTAAGAACTATAATTTATAATAAACCACAAGTTTGAAAAGTAAGCAATTCTAGATATTGCTAAGCACACCACAAAAGTTCTCAAGCTCTTGTCACATTATCAGTACCTTACCACAATGACATCAGTTACAGTGTTACTATTCATTTAAGAATCACTAAGAAAGAAGTTCAAGATATCGAGAAAAGAACAGTAAAGGTTCAACAGTTCCCATTAACACTATCGATAACTTAACACCTTAGCTTTCGTTTTAGTATAAGAATATTGAAAGTTCAACAGTTCCCATTAACACTCTCGTTAACTTAGCACCTCGGCTTTCATTATAGTGTAAGAACAGTGAAAGTTCAACAGTTCCCATTAACACTATTGGTAACTTAGCACCTTGGCATTCGTTATAGTGTAAGAACAGTGAAAGTTTAACAATTCTCATTAATACTATGGAATACTCAACACGATTTCTCTAGTACTCCAGTCCAATTGAATCATTTGTTTGGAAGGAAATTGAATTCAGTCCAAAAGCACATCTCATTCTCTTCTCATATTTCAACACTAGATGATTGATTAACTCCCAGAATTATGATGAAGTAATCCTATATGCACATGTTGACTTATAGTCAAATAATCTCTTTTTGCTCAAATATTTCTCACACAAAAAGTTTTCAAAATCACACGACCAGGGAGTTGTTTTAAAATCACCAAAGTTCTCAGAATGATTGTTGGATAACTAAATCATTTATAGAAGATTTTAGATCCAATTGAATAACTCTAAATAATTTCTCAAAGAAAATTCGTCGAGACTCTGTTGATAAACTGTCAGAAACTCACACACTAACTCCTGGTCAAAACTTCAAACACAAACTCGGAAACTCAACTCTTAGAACACTTCTCATTCTCTACTTATACACACTCTAACTTTATAAGATTCAGAGTTGATAAGTAATCACAAGGTAATGAATAGTGAACATTACAGACATATATGTATGTTTGTAAGAAAATATATTCCAAANGAGTTGTTTTAAAATCACCAAAGTTCTCAGAATGATTGTTGGATAACTAAATCATTTATAGAAGATTTTAGATCCAATTGAATAACTCTAAATAATTTCTCAAAGAAAATTCGTCGAGACTCTGTTGATAAACTGTCAGAAACTCACACACTAACTCCTGGTCAAAACTTCAAACACAAACTCGGAAACTCAACTCTTAGAACACTTCTCATTCTCTACTTATACACACTCTAACTTTATAGGATTCAGAGTTGATAAGTAATCACAAGGTAATGAATAGTGAACATTACAAACATATATGTATGTTTGTAAGAAAATATATTTCAAAACACAACAGAACCTTTTTATGAAGTAGTATTCGCCAAAATGTAAAAAGTTTTGAAAACTTGCCTTTGGTCTTTAGCAATGAAGCAGAAATTCTAATTAATTCTCCTTCAATCACAGTAGGTCCATATCTTCTCTCGTCACATGATGTCTCAGTACTCCAACTTGATTATGTTCTAACATAACAAGATATATATCAGCTTGGTCTCATATCCCAAGCAAACACAACTCAAATACACATTATTTATTAAACCCAAAATCAAACCAAACGAACAAATCCCCCTTTGGGAAACTCACAACTTCTTATTAGAACTATGCCTCAATAGTATCACATTGTAGACTTTCATATCTCTTAAGTCATCATGTATGTACATTTTGTTACGACATTAATCCCTCTAAATCCTCAATATTAACTCATATATAAATGTCCATATTATTTAAGCCATGCTTCTATATTTTACCCTGAAACATTTCATTTACACGTCTTCTTAATTCTAAAGTTTATTAAACTTAAGTGAATGTATTTTCTGCAGCAAATTGGGCATGACCTATTCGTAAGTTGGACTATGCCCGGTATAAAAACACCTCAAATACAACCTCAAATCAATCTCAAAATATTCACAACAATCCACAACATATGACAAGTCCAAATATGGCCATTAAAATTTATACTAGGTAGTTTTATTAACTCTTATTTTTCCCGATATTTCACCTTCTCGTGCCTACTTTAACTATTTGCAAAACTATCTTATCAATAATTTTTAATCAAGTTCTATACACCATGTAGTCATGATACTCCTCAACAATTTTCTTTACTTGACCGACTCGAGACAAGTCCTCTATCTTGCTCGAAATCGTCTCCCAAAACGGTTATTTCATCATTTTCTTATGCTCATTTCACATAACACCTTGTTTTCTACCATTTTTAATAAATTGGAAATTATTTTTTTGACTTGATTTCTATTCTGAGGTCTTCTATGACCGACAAAGAATCTCCCATAAAAGTTTCAAAGCCAACCAATAAATCTAGCTAGGTCAGAAACTGTCTCAAACTTAGGCTCATGACAAACTTGTTTCTTAGATTTCTTACTTCCATCTTCTTGACTCCAATAATTTTAATAAATCGTATTTTACTCCTTTTAATCCAAATCCTTTTTCTGGATAATTCTAGTTGACTCTAGTATTTTAACTAAAAGTTTCAAATTTTATTAAGCTCCGTAGCTAGTCCAATCATAGCCTCCAATTTGGACAAAAACAGAATTTCCGTTTTCTGCGCTACCGTTATTATATCGGCCATAACTTTTGACTCGTAACTCCGAATGATGCAAAATTAGCGCGTAAACAATCTAGAGACTATCTACTATTCAGTCATCTACTCAAACTGCTCAGACCAGAGGAAAAATGTTCCCATATGTTTCTGGACAGTTGCAGCAGAAAGGTCTAGAAAAAAATGGCATGGTTATTACGTTTGCAAACTCATCGTTTTCTATTTCTATTCTACTTCAATTCAACCAACAAGTAATGTCAATCTCTTCATTCAACCACATAATATATCATACATCAATCCCAAGCCATTTAACTAACAAAAGTTATGAACTTAGAGCTTTAAATTAAATTAACAAACCATGCATTTCTAGGACTAACCAAGCTTAATCCATATTACCCATAACATATTTAAGATATAACAATCATCATCTAAGCCAAAGGAACTCAAGAATCAAAGAAAATAAATATTTATTTTTGGAGTTACTATTCATGTTCTTGAGGGTTTTGATCATTGCAAGAGATTGAATGGATGGAATGATGTAAGATTCAAGAGAGAGCAAGATGATGTTCATACCTTCGATTTAAGCTATTAAACTCAAGAAACAAGCAAGAGATGAGTTAGCTAGCAATTTTTTTCCCCTTTTCTTCTTCTTCCTTTTCTTCTCTTCGGTTTTTCTTCTTGAAACAGGGGAAAACTGAATTTTTCTTGTTGTTTTTGAAGTGTGTGGTGGAAGCTAGTGTTTTAAAAGGATTGTGCGGTAGTCGCGTAATTTTTCCGACAACATTTTAATCTCTCGTTCTAGTACTTTATTCATCCGACAAACTTAAGTTTTAAAATATCAAATTCTCATTTTATAATTTTCTTATGAATTATTATTATTAAATTAATGGTCCTTTAATTTTTTCAGGAATTTACGCAACAATTCTCCGAATAAACACTATTCACTTACACCGTCTCTCAAACTCTACTACGACGTTTACCCGAATTCTCAATTTATTTGTTAGACTAAAAATAATTATAAGTCCTATATTTATTACGTATGCTACCGTAATCACCGATATACATATTCTCGAATATCCCGTATATTAATAATACGGTCTCACATCTCAAGTTCCTTATGAAAAATAAATCAATAAAATCGTTTCTTCATAAAATGAAAATTTTATATCCAAAAATCTTAATAATTCTGAGTGTCAGGATTGCGGGTTATTACACTATGTAGGTTGCAGAATTGACAAAAAAGTACTACAGGCACCTGTCAATTTCTAGGGAACAAGCTTGTATCATGGTTTAGCAAGAAACAAAATTCAGTGTCTACATCCACTGCAGAAGCTGAATACATTGCAACTTGAAGTTTCTGTGCATAAATTTTATGGATGAGGAATCTACTATTTGATTATGGGTTAAACATGAATAAAATTCCTTTTTTCTATGACAACACAAGTGCCATTGCAATAACAGAAAATTCTGTGCAACATTCCAGAACCAAGTACATTGACATAAGGTATCACTTCATTAGATAACATGTAATGCATGGTATGCAGACATTTTTACCAAACCATTAGATGAATCTACTTTTAATAGATTGGTCTGTGATTTAGGTATGCTTAATTATATTTAATCCATTAAATGTCTGACAAGTTATGTATTTGTATTAATTTTAGCCATTGACTATGTTAATCTATTGATTCTTCCATAATCAAATGATAAACTATGGATTCCTCATATTCTGAACAAGAAACAAATTATGCACTCATGACAAACACTGATTCTCCAAACTCTAATAAGGTACCAGACTCTGTCTTTAATTTTCAAACTGATAATATCTGTGAATTAAAGTCTTTTCTTAGATCTTTGCATGTCAGTTTTAAGTCACAGACTTTGGAAAATGAAAGATTAAAATCTGAAATACAAACCATGACTTCTAGGAATAACATGCTTGAATTTGAAAACTCTGATATGTTAAAAATTAAGAAAGACTTTGATAATGCTATTCACATGCAAACACAGTTAGAAATTCAAGTTGACTACCTAAAATCTGAAATAGCTAAAGAAAAAGAAACTTTCAGAGTTTGGACAAACTCTGGAAAGAGAGTCCAACAAATGCTGACTAATAAGAATTGGACTTCTGCTTTAGGCTATGAATCTGAAACACATACTAAATCACACATAAAAGGAAATTGAATAAACCTGTGAAGTTTGTTATAGCTAGTGAAAATAAGTAAAGTTCTACTGAATGCTCTAAAAACAATGGTGTGTCAGAACCTAAAAAGATGAATATAGGGTTACTTTCACAGAAGCAACTTAAGGAAAAATTGAAGGTAGTCACTAATAAAGCTAAACCTAAAAGAAATAGGAATGGCAAGGTATGAATTACTAAGGAGAATAACTACATTAATATCCTTGATGCTCCTAGGAAACCATGCTTTACTTGTGATAATTTAAATCACCTTGCTAATGACTGCAAACAAAAGAAAATGAAATTTTTGGAAAAATGCAGTATTAAAGCTAGAAAACAATCAAAATATAATCCCTATTTTCATTGTGGTAGTATGAGTCATTCAATTTATATTTGCATAGAATATCATAATTTGTATTACAGTTTTAATAACCCACAGCCTCAAATAAATATTTCTCCAAAACAAACTGTCAAACAAATATATGTGATAAAGTCTGATAAAAGGAGTGTAAACTCTGACAGTACAAACTCTGTGAATGCAAACAATGTTTTTGTAAACTCTGTTAACACAAACTTTGATAAAAGTACTTCTGTTGCAAAAGTTAACAAGTTTTCAAAGAAAAGACCCAAACTAGTTTGGGTCTCCAAACCTACTAATTAAGTTGCATTTACTGATTGCAGGGAAATAGGAAAAACATCCTAGTGATTGATAGTGGATGTTCTGCTCATATGACTGGAAATAAATCCCTGCTTTCAGAGTTTAAGGAAAAGGTTGGCCAAGTAGTATCTTATGAAGATGGCAACATAGGAAGAACACTGGGATATGACAATATTGTAATTGGGAATGTCATCATTGAAAATGTAGCTCTGGTTGAAGGACTCAAACATAATCTGCTAAGTGCGAGTCAAATGGCAGATAGATGTTATTATGTGGAATTTCATGGAACTCATTGTGAAGTGAAATACATGAAGAATGGGAAAGTAGTTCTTATTGGTCACAGACATAACAATTTATTTGAAGCTAGCTTGGATGTTAATTCTGATGGTCCTTTAACTTGTCTACTTGGAAATGCATTATCCTTGGAAAGCTGGAATTGACACAAAAAGTTGTGTCACTTAAACTTTGGAAACATAAATTAATTAGTGAAAAAAGACCTAGTTAGAGGTCTTCAAAAAGTTCAATTTCATCCTGATGGACTTTGTGATTCATGTCAAAAGGCCAAACAAAAGAAGACATCTTTCAAGAGCAAAACTGAAAATTCAATTGATCAACCTTTTCATCTANTCCTGATGGACTTTGTGATTCATGTCAAAAGGCCAAACAAAAGAAGACATCTTTCAAGAGCAAAACTGAAACTTCAATTGATCAACCTTTTCACTTATTGCATCTTGATTTATTTGGTCTTGTCAACATTATGTCCATTGTAAAGAAGAAATATACTCTTGTGATAGTTGATGATTTCACTAGATTTACTAGGGTATACTTTTTAAAAAGGATGAAACTGCAGAAATAATTTTTGAACATATTGCAATGATTGAGAATGGATCAACTCAGAAGGTGGAGAATCTAAGAAGTGACAATGGAATAGAGTTTAAAAATTCTACTCAATAAAAGGTATTATTCAACAATTCTCAGCACCTGGTAACCTCAACAAAATGGTGTAGTTAAAAGAAAGAACACAACACTTATAGAAGCTACCAGAACAATGTTAGAAGGAGCAAAGCTACCTACTTACTTTTGGCCAGAAGCTATAAAAACTGCATGCATTACACAAAATTGTTCCTCAATAAACAAACATGGAATGACTCCATATGAATCTTTGAAGGGAAGAAAGCCAAATGTTAAGTACTTTCACATCTTTGGATGCAAGTGTTTTATTCTCAAAACACATCCTGAACAATTGAAGAAGTTTGAACTTAAAGCAGATNCTTTCATATCTTTGGAAGTAAGTGTTTTATTCTCAAAACACATCCTGAGCAATTGAAGAAATTTGAACTTAAAGCAGATGAAGGAATTTTTGTTGGATATACAACAACTTCTAAATCCTCTTCAAGGGCATTCAATGTATTCAATCTAAGGACAAGGACAATCATGGAATCAATAAATGTCTCTTTTGATGAAGGGAAAATAACTGGATTACATGATAATGATTCACAAGAAACTCTGAGATTTAAGAATGAACTGCAGAAAATAAACTCTGGTGAACTAAACTCTGAGTAAAGAAACTCTGGTGAGGTAATCTTTGATTCTTTAAACTCTGATTCAGAAATGATTAAAATAGAAATTGAAGATTTTGCACATGTTGAGGGGAAGCAACATCAATCAAATACTGACATTGGAGATCTAAACACAATAATTGAAATATCATAGTCTGGCCAAACTCTGAACAACCTAAACTCTGAACCCCTAGACTCTGATCCATCAAACTCTGAGACTACAAACACTGATACCTCAATCTCTGATAATTCAAACTCTGACTACATAAACTTTGAGACATTAAACACTGATGGAAGCACACTTTCAAGAGGAGGATCATCATTTATAGAAAAATCTTCCTATGAAGGCATAAATCATGAGGGAGCATCTAGTTCAAGAATTCTTCCACATCCAAGAAAGTGGACAAAAGATTGCGCACCTGATTTAATTATTGGTAATCTAGAAAGTGGTGTAAAAACATGAAAAGCTACTCAAAATGAATGTCTATTTCATAGCTTTCTATCACAAACAGAACCAAAAAAGGTTGAAGATGCTTTGAAGGATGCAGATTGGGTTACTGCAATGCAGGAAGAATTAAATGAGTTTGAAAGGAATGAAGTTTGGACCCTAGTACATAGACCAAAGAACATATCTATTGTTGGCATAAAATGGGTATTCAGGAACAAGACAAATTCTGATGGAATCATTACAAGAAACAAGGCAAGACTGGTAGCCAAAGGTTACTCTCAACAGGAAGGCATAAATTATGATGAAACCTATGCACCAGTAGCTAGACTTGAAGTAATCAGAAATTTTCTTGCTTATGCTACATATAAGAAATTCAAGGTCTAATAGATGGATGTTAAAAGTGCATTTTTAAATGGTGAACTTGAAGAAGAAGTTTATGTTGAACAACCACCTGGCTTTGTCAATCCAAAATATCCAAGTCATGTCTACAGACTGGATAAAGCTCTATATGGACTAAAGCAAGCACCAAGGGCCTGGTATGAAACTCTGGCTCTATTCTTACTTGAAAATGGTTTCACTAGAGGAACAATTGATAAAACCTTNCTTTAGCTCTATTTTTACTTGAAAGTGGTTTCACTAGAGGTATAATTGAACCTTGTTTTATAGAACTCAAGGTAAGGATCTATTATTGGTGTAAATATATGTTGATGATATAATATTTGGTTCCATTAATAAGAAACTCTGTGAAGGATTTTCAAAGTTAATGCAGTCCAGGTATCAAATGAGCATAATGGGAGAATTAAGTTATTTTCTAGGTTTACAAGTAAAACAGACTGAGGAAGGCATTTTCATTAATCAGTCCAAATATACAAAGAATCTANAAAGTTAATGCAGTCCAGGTATCAAATGAGCATAATGGGAGAATTAAGTTATTTTCTAGGTTTACAAGTAAAACAGACTGAGGAATGCATTTTCATTAACCAGTCTAAATATACAAAGAATCTACTCATAAAATTTCAAATGCAAGACTCTACATCTTCTACAACTCCTATAGCTACTGCAACTAAGCTTGATCAAGACACTGGAGAACCTGTTGACATTACTGCATACAGAGGAATGATTGGTTCTCTAATTTATCTGACTGCAAGTAGACCAGACATCATGTTTGCCATATGTCTGTGTGCTAGATTTCAAGCAGATCCAAGAACACCACATTTGATAGCTGTGAAGAGGATTTTCAGATATCTCAAGGGCACTATTAATCTTGGCTTATGGTATCCTAGAGAGTCTGATTTTAAATTAATTGGCTATTCAGATTCGACTTTGCAGGATATAAAATTGAGAGAAAAAGTATAAGTGGTAGTTGTCAATTTTTGGGTGAAAGACTAGTGTCATGGTTTAGCAAGAAGCAGAAATCAATCTCAACATCAACAACAGAGGCTGAATATATAGCTGCAGGAAGTTGTTGTGCACAGATATTATGGATTAAAAATCAACTGTTGGATTATGGTTTGAACTTTTCTAAAATTCCTATTTATTGTGATAATCAAAGTGCTATTGCAATGACAGGAAATCCAATTCAACATTCTCTAACAAAGCACATCAGTATCAGATATCACTTCATAAGGGAACATNGATATCATTTCATAAGGGAACATATTATGGAAGGCACAATAGAATTACACTTTATTCCCACAGATCAACAAATAACAGATATATTCACCAAACCTTTCCCTGAAGCAACATTTAACAAACTGGTTTCTGAGTTAGGGATGGTAACAAGTGGCTCAACTTGACTTAGCAAGTTTTAAATAATCAGAATATATGTCAGAATATGCGGTAAACTCTGCTAAAAAATGGAGTAAACTCTGATGGAGTAAACTTTGATCATAACATAATCTAATCTCTGATCGCACGTTATCAGTGTTTATGGTAAACTCTGTCAGAGTCTATGGTAAACTCTGACAGTACATTCTAAACTCTGACTTATATAAACTCTGATTTCATGCTTGGTAAACTCTAATTAAGTGCTAAACTCTGAGATCATATCTATGACATCATATTTTTTTTTTGACATCATAATTATCATTCTCTGATTAAGGCGTGTTTCTCACGAATGACGGTTCATATACTTAATATACAAACACTTGCCGTATTTTGAGACTTGTACTAATAATTGTTCTTCAAATCAGTTTTTGCACGTGTCCCACTACAGGTTATATGCAAACGAAAAGGCACAGATTAATTCTTATTGTCATTTTGAGTTATTCATCTGTATCTATCATTCATCATTTGCTCTCTCGTATCTCATAAACCCTAACTGTTCAAACCTGCAAATTCTAATTGATTCAATGGCATCCAAAGGACAAACCTTCCAAAATTACACTTTTGCTGCCACCAACTATATTGCTCTGTTAAAAAAATCTGATGCACCTGAGGATTATCATGTCATTCAAGATTTCTTAAGGCAAAGTTATAGTGGCTATGCTTTGTAAGAACCTTTAAACTTTTTTGCTCAATCCTTGATAAGAATGTGGTCGTCTTCCAAGTTTAACAATGCAGGTGATGATGAAGAACCAATCATTACGTTCAACTGCAATGACAAACACTTGATAACACCACCTGTTGTTCGCCAAGCGCTTCATCTTCCAGAAGTGGCTGAGTATGATGATATGGTGGAAGATGAACAAATCAAAGATTTTTTCAGGTGTATAGGCTATGAGGGAGGCCTATCAAAGTTGGGGAGCCTGACGAGACCTAATATTCGAAGAGAATGGAGTTTTTTCATTGATTATATTACAAGGGCCTTCATAGGCAAGTGCACGAATTTTGATGTAATCCCCCAGCTAGTACAACAGATTGGGTATTCTCTGACCTATATTCTCAACTTTAATTTTCCTTGTTTAATTATTAGGCAGCTGGCTAGCAAAATAAATGATGATGCTCATACTATATATTTTGCTAGATTTCTTCAGTTAATTTTTAATTTTTAATTACCTGATGTAAAATTTGAGATTGATTAGAGTTTAGCTAGTTTTTGTATGAATAAAAGAATATTTGTTGACCTAGCTAGGAAGGATGCTAAGAAAGATAATCTCTCTCCTATCTTTTATCCCATATGGGCCATGCTTATCTTAAATCAGAGAATGCCTACCATGTATGGAAGAGACTTTCTCTTTGTGGCTATGGATAAGAGTTTAGCACCCTCTGATTAAAACCCAGGCCACCCTCCAAACACTGAATCCAAAACACTTTTGCCAACCTCTACAGTCTTCCAAAAGGCTGTAGTTGTAAAACACACCTCTCAACAGGGCACAAGCAAAAGGAAGGGGAAGGCAGTGAAAGAATCTTCTCCTAAAAAGAGAAAATTGATTGATGAAGATTCAGGTTCTGATAAAGGGTTTTTTTTTGCTAAGAGAACGACTGTTGAACAGGCTTCTAAGATACCTCTTGCACCTTTTATGAATCCATTCACAGTAAATCCAATGCCTGAGGTGAAGAAGAAGATGAGATGATAGTCAAGGCTGTACACTTTGAGGCTGCAAACACTGAAGGACTAAACTCTGATGTAGTAATAAACTCTGATGTCCTAATTTCTGATCAGCCAAAATCTCCAGAGTTAAACTCTGAAGACATCCTAAACTCTGAGTCAAACTCTGATGTCTTGACAAATTCTGTTAAAACATGGCGATGCTTGAAGGAAAATATTCCTTGGAAGGAACCTGGATTATCAGTTCCAATTGAGAACATGATTCTTCGGTATGTCAAGTCAAAAGTTGATTGGTGGACAAATGTTGCCCATTATAACCGTGAACATATTAGACGGGGGGCTACTGTTGACAAGACAGTCTGCAGGAAAAATTTAGGGAATTTAAATGATCTTTGGCTCAAGGCTGAATAGGAGTGAGAACACAATTATTTGAAAGATGGGTTATATGTCACTCCAGAGGAAGCTGTTCCTATTACAATCTCTGATTCTCCTACAAACTCACTAAAACAAATTATCAAGGAGATTTCTTATGAAAGAGTTAGGTAGTTGACAAAACAAGTAAGGAAAGAGATGGAAGATCAGAAGTCTAAATCATCTACCTCTCCCAGTTCAAAACACTTTTCAAGGAAGAAGAGGAAGTCTGTCACTTTTGGCCAGGATACACAAGAACCTATCTCTCAAAGTGAGGTAGCAATCTCTACATGGCCAGGCACACAAGAACCTGTTGATCAAAGTTCAACAGCAACCATAGTTCCAGCAGATGAAGCCAGCTTGGATCAGGGATACAACCCACAAGAACGTTCAACTCAAAGGGTTGAAGAAGTTGTTAAGGCCCCAACCACACAAGAACCATCCAATCAAAATTTAGATACAGGCAATCTACCTATCTTAGAAGACCTTGTTGTTGCTGATGCTGAAGGCCAATCTCTGGCAGAGTCAAGCCCATAAAAACCTTCACCTCAAAGTAGTGAAGCAGCTGAAGACATGACTCAGGTCATACAAGAACCAATCAACCATTTTATGGTTGCAGACCAAGACTCAAATATTGGACATACAAACTCTGATGAAGCTCCACTGATAATCTCTGATGCTCTTATGGTATGACCAATCTCTGCACAACAAATGGAGAAAACATACACATCCACAACTCAAGGTATAAACTCTGACTTTTCTTCAAAATATGCATTCTCTGATAGTTTAAGTTCAGATTTTACCTTTCCTATTTTTACTGCTAGAATGATCATGAATAGTCCTGAAAAGGGTACCCCTAATCATGTAACTATTGTCAACCTTTCTCAGCCACCTCTTATTCCTGTAGGACATTGTGTGTTGAGCCTTTCTAGTGAGTCTGAGGTAAAATATGTGAAAAAAAGAATTAATGAGAGGCAAACACTGAATCTGGCAAAAGGTGAGGTAGAATTGAGAAAGAAGTTAGGTACTTTTAGTGAGAAAAATCTAACTCTTAAAAGTTATGATATGTGTGATGTGAGAAGTAATGAGATTACTTTAAAAAATAAGAGTGATTTAGGATGTTCCATATCTTTTGCAGGTACTCAGAGTTTATCTATTGCAAACTCTGATCTTTTGGTAAACTTTGAGAAACTTATAAACTCTGATGGGGAGGACACAGACTCTGATGAACCTATTTTTGCTGATAAGAAGTCACAAACCTGTCAATACCCTACACACAAAGGTACAATACAAAGATGTGGTCAATCAATTCTCATGATGCACATGAAAGACTGATTATGGATTATCCTGATTAGATAGTGGTAGAGGAGCTCAAAGGAGAAATTGAAGTTGCTTTCAATGCTGAAGGTGTACAGAGAGATTTCATTTATAAGGTAGAAACTTCTCAAGAAGTTTTGATAGATTTTTTCAAACAAAAAATTTGGGATAGTTCTTGGAAATACTCAAATGAAGTCATCTATTGGCCACATGTTCATGAGCTAATTGATAGGGCTGATAAGGAAATCAATTCTGTTGAAATAAAGTCAACTTTGAAAGTTACTACTGTGTTGTCCAAGGGATTTCACAATGACATTGGTGACCTCAAGAATTCTCTCACAAACAACTCTGCTTCTGTTCAATCTTTACAAAACTCTATGATGCTGAAAATAAAAACCGTCTCAGCAAAACAGAATGCTTTAGTGGCTAAAGTGGACAATTTTTCTAAATCGGTTGGTTCTATGCAGGGAATGCTACATACAATAGTTGAACTTCTTACTGTCAAGCCAGGGAATGATGACAGAAAGGGGGGAGAAGGTTTCAGACAAATGCAAGGAGGATGCTGCACAATAACCTGACAAACCTGATGATGAAAATCAAGGGATTCATAAGGAGAGAAAACAAACTCTGATTACTCAAACTCTAATGGCAACAAACTCTGACAAACAGTTAATCTCTGATAAACAGCAAACTCTGATAGAAGCTGATTTGGCTTTAGCAAAAATGCTTGAAGAAGAAGAGAAGCCTGAGAAAATTGAGGAACAAAATTTAAAGGATGCAGAACTGGCAAGGAAGCTATTTGAAGAGGAAAATCCTAGCTTAGATCCAGTTACTGTGGAAGTTGAATTGAAGAAGTTTGGTACTGACAATGCTCAAGTCCAGAAAAAGAAAAGATATGCAAAGAGAGGTTCAATTCAGAAAAGGTATCTGTTCAACAGAAGAAACCAGAATCAAAGCCTATGCAAATAAAAAATGTTGAAACTCCCAAGCCTGTTGCTCAATCAAAACCAGTCTCAGAAATTCAAACAAGATCATCTTCTAGAATTTAACAAAAAGCTCCAGCTAAGCCAAATAATCCTCTCACTATGTCTAGAACAACTTTTCTTCCAGGTGGCTCCAGCTTTGAAGATGAGGAAGAAGAACAACAACAATCTCTAATAAGGAAGAAAAGATCTAATCTTCTGGACAAAGACTCAAACTCTGACTCTCAATGTCAGGGTTGGAAAAGAAAAAGATGATATTGGTGATTCACATGCTAAAGTCTATAGGGGTGAAGCAAATATCTTCAGAGATCCCTTTTTATTGAAAGATAAACCCGAAGAAGAGTTGTCTCAAGAACATTTGGACAAACTAATCTCTGTTAATATTGTGAAGGATATCTTTGATGGTGCTCAAGCTAAGGAGAAGCTTATTTATTTCTTAGAGGATGGAAGAGTTTTGAAGATTGCTCAAGAAGATTTAATTTAAAAAGCATCTAAAGAACTTGAGCATGTTCTATATCGTCTGAATGATGAAAATGAAGTTACTTCTAGATGGGTGAAGATTCTTGAAGGGGTAATAGCTGAGAAAAAAAAGAATGAAAGGCTAATGATGAACTCAGAAGAGTATGAGCCTGGATATGTACTTGAAGATGGAACAAGAAGAGCTATGAGAAAAGGAGACACAAGGGTCAAAATAGTGTTACTGATTCCTACACTAATCTTAAATCCTTATGGTATGAAGGCCTATTGCATTGCTATGGATGAAAGAATGAACAGATCGCCTATCTATGTTCTAAGGGCTGCTATATGTCAGATTGATGATTCTTCTGAATAGCTGAGGGAATTGAAGGAGAAGATGGTTGATTTGTTGAAAAATGCTATAGAAAAACTTCTGAATCAATTTTTGAAAGATGATTTCTCTTACAGAAAAATCTAAATTTCAAAGGAATATACAAACTCTGATGCATTTGTCTTGGATTTCTAACATCATAAGTGAAATTTATGTTTTAATTCTTAAAGAACAAATTGGGGGAGATTGTTAGGAAGCAAACACTGATGGTTGTCAGAGAATACAAATCAGATCTTACACTGTTGACGTCATCAGAGTTTAAGGAGCTGTTGGACAGAGTTTACTCTCTCAGAGAATACTCAATCAGAGTTTACTCTAATAGAGAATGCTCTATCAGAGAATAACAACCGATAGAGTTTGCAAGACAGAGTTTGTGATGTAGCAATTCAAATCAGAGTATGAATATGATAGTGAGAAGGAATCCTAAAGCAAGTCTATTTCCTTATGTAAAGTTGTTCTATTTCTAATCTAATTTGTAATTGAATTGTAACTGTGTCTATATAAACACAGGCATAGGTTAACATCAAATATCTTTACAAGTAATATCATTCATAACCTAGCAGCTCTTGAGAACAAAGAACTTCTTGAGAGAGTTTTGTAACCTATTCATTATCTTTAATACAGAACAGTATTCATCTTTTACATACTTGTGTTCTTATTCGATTTACTGGTACTATTACATTCAACCCCCTTCTGTAATAGTTTATTCATCTTGAAAAATACCTGTTTTTTTAGTTTGCAAGTCAAACAAGTCAAAGATGGTATTTTCATAAATCAGACCAAATATATTTCAGATTTATTAAAGAGATTTAATTTAAATGAATGTTCTTCTACAAAAAATCCCATGGCCACTGCAACTAAACTTGAAATGAATACTAAGGAAGCTAAAGTGGAAATTTCAAGTTATAGAGGCATGTTTGGCTCATTACTTTATTTAACTGCAAGTAGGCCAGACATAATATTTGCTACATGTCTTTGTGCTAGGTTTCAGACTGATCCTAGAGAATCTCATTTGATTGCAATAAAAAGAATATTCAGATATCTCAAAGGAACTCCAAATCTTGGAATTTGGTACCCTAGAGATTCTGGATTTGATCTAATTGGTTATTCAGATGCAGACTATGCAGGTTGCAGAATTGACANAAACTATGTAGGTTGCAGAATTGATAAAAAAAGTACTACAGGCACCTGTCAATTTCTAGGGAACAAGCTTGTATCATGGTTTAGCAAGAAACAAAATTCAGTGTCTACATCCACTGCAGAAGCTGAATACATTGCAGCTGGAAGTTTCTGTGCACAAATTTTATGGATGAGGAATCTACTATTTGATTATGGGTTAAACATGAACAAAATTCCTTTTTTCTATGACAACACAAGTTCATTGCAATAACAGAAAATTCTGTGCAACATTCCAGAACCAAGTACATTGACATAAGGTATCACTTCATTAGAGAACATGTACTGAATGATATGCAGACATTTTTACCAAACCATTAGATGAATCTACTTTTAATAGATTGGTCTGTGATTTAGGTATGCTTAANGGTATACTTAATTATATTTAATCCATTAAATGTCTGACAAGTTATGTATTTGTATTAATTTTAGCCATTGACTATGTTAATCTATTGATTCTTCCATAATGAATTGATAAACATTTTACTTATCGATGGATATTTATAGCTATCGAAAGATAAATATATCAATTGATAATATATTTACTTATCGATGGATATTTGTAGCTATCGACATATAAATATATCAATTGATGATATATTTACATATCGATGGATATTTGTAGCTATCGACAGATAAATATTTCAATTGATGATATATTTACCTATCGATGGACAGTTGTAGCTATCGACAGATAAATATATCAATTGATGATATATTTACTTTTCGATGGATATTTATAGCTATTGATAGATAAATATATCAATTGATGATATATTTATTTATCGATGGATAAGAGTACATGTCGATGGATAAGTTAATTATCAATTGATGACCTGGAATTTAATCGACCTGTACAAAATCTATCCATTAATTACTTATTTTATCAATTGATTAATACATACATTTCTGTATGTATAATAGTCGATTGCCAAAAATGGTAATGTCTGCTTTTCATTTTTCTCCCAACGGTCGATTAAGTTCTATTTTGATTAAGAAATTGATTGGGAACTCAGTAAATATAAATAGTGAGATTAAAACATCTTTTAATTCTTACTTGCAATTGTACTAACGATTTCTCTATTTCTTTCTCTCTCTCAATCTACGAACTAAATCTCTAACCCTTTTTCTCACTGTATTCAATCTTCCTAATATCTTCAAAGCTTTTGTTCTACTAAATTTCTACTCAAAGGAATGGCATCTTCATCCAAGAAAGTCTCGCAAGCTGGTTTCATCTACGAGCTGAATAATTTTGTGGCTTGCACTGTGGTTGAAGAGGCTCCAAAAGAATTTCATCCATTAATGCAATTCTTGAAAAGTTGTAAAGTACAAAAAGCGTTGAAGGAAGTACCAACAATAATCTGCAATCTGGTGGAAAAGTTTTGGACCTTTGAAGAAGTTGCTGATGACTTTTCAAGCATCAAATTTAATTGCAAAGGACAAGAGTACATTCTTACTACTTTAATTTTAAATGAATGTTTAGATTTGCCTGTTAATAATACTGGTAATGTGCCCAGTGAATCAGATATTACAAACATGCTTAGGGCTGTCAATTATGCAAATCCTGACATTAATTTAGGGCAAGTAGTTAGAAAGCATCTTAGGAGAAAATGGTCTTATTTCTTTGATGCAAAAATAAAATGCTTTAGTGGTAAAATTAGTAATTTTGATGTCATAACATCTAGCATGCAAAAAAGAGCATATAATGTCTTGTTTGATGAATATCATGATCTATCTTCTATATTGCTATCTAAAATTACTGCTAAGTTAGGTAAGAAGCATGATAGGTCAAATCACATATACTATGTTAGATTTATCATGATTTTTATTAACCACTTTGTCAAAGAAATTGAGATTTGCAGGGAAACTGAAACTCTTGAGTGTTGGACTCAAAACAAAAGAATTTTCATGGACCTAGTGGGAATTAATCTCCACAGTGCGGTGGAATTAATCTATCCTGAATTTGTTAAGGTATCAATTTCTAACCTAAGTTCTTCCAATCCCCAATCTTCTTTGCCTTCTGTGGCTATGTAGGGTGTTAGCAATGACCCCAACCCTTCTACCCAAGCCACACATCCAATTTCAAAACCCAAATCTAAAAAGCCAACCTCAACAGGTTCCTAAAAACCTGTTGTTGTAAAATCAAAGAAAAGGAAAACACCTAGTGTGGTAGATAGATTAGAGGAGGATGTAGGTGGTGAGGGAACTGGGGAACATCAAAGAACCAAGAAGAATAAAGAGAGTGAGGGTGTGCAACCTAAGCCAAGCCACTCCACAGTCTCTCAAAAGACTGTGGATGTTAATATGGAAAATACCACATCTTTATTGTCATTCTCTCAAAAGGATGACAATATTGAAAATAGCCCACAACCAGGGGCACATAACCAATCTGGGGACACACCATCCAATTTTACAAAAACCTTTGGAAGGAGAGAAAGAAGAGTCACCTTTGCACATGGCGGGGAACCACACACTGCAAAATCACAGGAAACTGTGGTGGAGCCTTCTCAAAGTCAGTTTGATGCATCTCACATAAATGATGAGATGCAACCTCATTCTCTCTCAATTCATATACATTCTATTCTTTCTTCTCCATCTCAACAAATTTCTTCAGAAAATGTTCTGATAGATAATCAGACATTTTCAAATTCACCTTCTTTATTAATCAAGAAGAAGCCAACACTCTCTCCTGAATTTTCTTCCCAGGAAATTCAGGATTCCATATCTCATGTCATTACAAATATCACTTCTCAAATCATTACCTCAACTGTTTCTAATCCATCAATTGATGTTCCTTCATCAATTGATATTCAGCCATCTACTGATAAGCCATCGATCGATACTCAAGATCAATCGATGGGTATGCATCAATCGATGGATATTCCAAACACTTCAACTGATAATATCTATACATCAATTGATGCTCAATCAATTGATGTTGTACAAATACTCTTAGGAATGAGTGAGTTTAGTGAGAGGCAGGATTGCAACCTGGCAAAAGGAGAGGGAGTGAGTGAGGTCATTTCTATTTCTTCCAGGAATGTGAGTGAAACACATGAGAGCCCCACCTTAGAAGATGCATAGGATATGAGTGAGGAAGATGTGAGATTCCAGGATGAGATCCTGATGCAAAATAGAGAGATTAGTGAGAGATATAAAATAATTCTATTATTTGCACAGGAGCTGGAAAACGAGTTAATGTTAGAGGAGGAAGGAGTCAAGGAGATAGGGGGAGTATTTAATGCAGAAGCTAGTAGGGGTGGAATTAATAAGGAAATTGAAGATGAAGTTGATGTTGGTGACTTGGATCCACTTAATTTTATTCATCCTGATCCACAATATCAATGGTTGACTGCTTCAAGTAACATGGATGCAGAACAACTTTTGGGAATTGAGCATACAGAACAAAAGACCAGGAATCTGAAGGAGAGCATTGTCAATACAACAGATACATGTTATATGGCACCTGAAGTGTTATAAGAGGATTCTGATGAGGAGCCATGGATGAGCACTATTGATGGTTCCTTAGAAGCTGCTGAAACTGAGATTCTTTCTCAATATATGAGGGCAATGGTGGAAGGAGAAATTGAATATCCCAATCAAAGGAGAATTGCTCACTATATGAGGGAATCACTGAAAATTCAAAAGATCACAGTGACATGAGTGAAGAGAGAATTGAAGATTATCAAGGATTCTATCAATTCTAACAAGGATGCTTTGAAGAGAAGGTTGGATGAGAAGCTATCAATTAACACTATGGGTCAAATTAAGGACAAGATTTTCAAGGAATCCAAGAATTTTACAGCTTTGGAGACAAGAGTGGGGTCTCTAGAAAAGAAGATGGATGATATTATTAAAGGCCATGGTCTACATGCTTCCATTCTTCAAAAGTTTATTGACAGAATGCCAACACCTCCTCCAATTGATGATAACAAAAAAGGTGAGAATATAAAGAAGAAGGATTATGGTGATGGTGATGGCAAAGGCAGTGGCAATGGTGGTGTTGGTGGTTCTGGTATAGATAAATCTAGTGGCATTGGTGGTTTTGAAGCAAAAAGGACTAAATATGGAAGTAACAAGGATAATCAATCTTCAAAGACATCTAAGTCATCTAAGTCTCCCAAAGATGACTTAAAACAGAAAAAGAAAGAATTCAAGAAGTTTGAAGATGATCTAAAAGCTACAAGGATTTCTAGGGAAAGAGAAACTCAGTCAATGATTGAGAGGGAAAGGAAAAGAATTGAGGACTTAAGGAAGAGCACTAAGTTGATGATAGAGGCAGCAGAAAGAGGAAACTTGGATGAGTTCATTGCTCAAACAAGAAAAGTAAATGAAAATGCAAAGAAGGCTGCCAAAGAAAGCAATTCAAATGCAGAAGCCTTTCTAACAATTGATCCTGAAGCCCTTGAAGAGAAGAAAAATGGTAAACCAATAATTATTGATGAAGAAAAGAGAATGAAAGATCCAGTTGGCCAAAAGCTTCTTCAAGGAGCCATTTCCTCAGGACTTTCAGATGTTGCAAGAAGAGAAAAGGAGAATGAAGAAATTGCAAGGCAAATGGAAATGGAATGAAATTTGGAAGATCAATTAATGGAACAACCACTGAGGAAAAAGAGGAAAATAGTCATGGCTAAGAAAAAGACAAGTTCTATTCAAGAAAGAGTGGTTCAGGAAAACCTCCAAGCTATCAAGAAGAAATCAAGGAGGAGGTAACAATTGAAGGATATGATATGAAAGCAATACCAGTGATCAGTGAAAAAGGGTTGATAGGAGTCAGAACTCACCCTACAACCCCTAACCAAGAAGAATTAATGAGATTAGAGCATGAAAATGGAGTGAAAATCACCTATTCACTAAAGGTGATAGTGAAGCAAAGCTACAATATTCTGAAGACCATTCTTCCTCTACTCAATAGAAAGTACAAACTCAACATAACAATTGCTCAGGAAATTCAACAACATATATCAAAGCTAAGGAGATCAAAGGAAGAAGCTGAACCTGATTCACCCCATAAGTTATGGAAGTTTCAAGTCAAAAAGGTGGTGTTGGAGCCAAAATATGCAATGATTTTTACAGATGTGGAGGGCAACACAAAGTTCTTTGATATCTGCAAATATCTGGACAAAATCACAGATGAAGAAATACATTACCTTATGAGGCAACTTGGAAAGACTGACAGAGATGAAGCAAATTTGAGGAGTTCTTTCATAAGGCAATTAAAGAAAAATGATGAGAAGAGAAAGAAGAAGAACTAATTGGATTATGAAGACAGTGAAGACATTGAAGCAGCTTGCAGGAGTTATTCATCAAACTGGTACTTTCGAAATTCAAAAGTGCTATTTAAATTTCTTGATTCTATCTGAATGAAAATAATTAGGGGTTTTGTTATCATCAAGTAGATTTATGCCTGTTCATGTCACAGACACAAATAGTGGGAGATTGTTAGGAATCTACATGTAATTTGATGATAACATTAATCTTAGAATCATAGAAATTTTATTTGATGTAACTGATCAATTAATATGAAAGTTATAAATATCAATTGATCAGGAAACCATTTATCAGTTGAAGTGTTTATATGAATCAACTTATAATTTGGATTGTAGCATAGGTGTACTTAGTCTATTTCAATCGATAAGGTGTAAGTCAATTAATATTATTCCCATCAATTGATGTTAGAGTCGATTGATATAGATCATCAAAAGATGTGTAAATTAAACTATCAAAGTGTAATTATTTGAAGACAGGAAATTATACAAGTGAAGGATAATCGATTGATATTGAAGCATCGATGGATAGGAGATCAATCGAAGAAGCCAAGTCAAGTATTGAAGATCATCAACTGATGTGAAGACCCATCGATTGATATATCGATTGATACATCTATCATTGATAAGTTATTATTTATCAATCGATGGATATAAATATCAATCGATGAAGAACATCAGTTGATAGATTAAAGGAAGGATCAATTGATATGCTTAACAACAAATTATCAATTGATTGAGACAACATAGAAGGACTATCTGTTGAAGATCCAAAGGACAAAAACACATCTACGGAAGACATTCTATGATGACTGTGAAGACTCAATCAGAAGTTGTCTTTCAAACCTTTTTCTAAAATGGAAAAAGGTAAAAGGAAGGTAGATAGAAACAATCCAAAAATAGGAATTGTAAAAACAAAAATAAGTGTGGTAGCATTGTTAGAAAAGAGAGGAGTTTGACAATATTTCTTGAATCAATTGTTCATCCTTAGAGCACTTTGTAAGAACAGTTGGTTTTATTTTCTAACCTTCACAAAACGAAGCTAGGTTTCTTTTAACCTAGGAACATTGAGAAAAAATATACACTGATGGAAAAATCAATCCATCAATAATTTTAAATCTCTTTTTTATATTTTTCTTTCATTCTTAATTTGTTTAAACATCTTTCTTGGACTCTCAAACATCAAGAACAAATATTAAAATAAATAAAAATTTCTAATATTTGTATTCAACCCACCTTCTACAAATATTGGCATTGTTCTGGGAAATAACATGGTAGAAAATCCACATCACTAGAATATGAAAAACATAAAATTAAAACATTGCATATGAAATAAATTAACAATTATTATGAAATTAACGGCTACATCATTCTTGATTTCACATCAGCAATCATCTTGTTATAAATCTCCCATTGAACATCATTATATCTTGTTATGTCGGCCATCAAGAGACGTGAATTTATATCCTTTTGTTAGACATCATTAAATTTCTCTATTAGATTTAATTTTCTAGCTTTTAGGCCTTCAACTCTTCATATTCATCTTCCTCCATATTGTTTTTTAGGACAAACATGAGATTCCACGATATTTTCATGCGTTTCATCATTCCCCGATGTTGAATAAGCTCAAGAATCATTTAATTTAGTTTGTTTTCCACTTCCACAACTTGACATTGGAGTTTTCCACTTGGATTGTCTCTGAAACTTGTTCCAATACAATTCAAAATTTGACTTCTTTTTGTATTTATCTTTGTAAAGATCATGAACTATTTCGATTATGTTGTCCAAGTTTGAACCACTTCTCACACTTCATTCAGCTTTTTCGTAACAAGATCCATATTTTTGAACCCTTTCATTTATTCATTGTCATCTTTTTTATATATAGGAATAGTTCATCTTTTGATATGCCCAAGATTACTTTCTTCACAATATTGGTGAATTTGATCCCAAAATGCTTCACTTTTTTTATCTGCATTGGATATAAGATCAGTAGATACATTCAACCATGCGCTAATTAAGAGTTTATCTTCATTTCATTTCCACTGAGTTATAGCATCTCACATATTTTCAACTCCAATAAGATCATCATTAATATCAATAATGTTAGTAGCATCGAAAGTTGAAGTTTGTGAGTGTGGATAATTTTCATTACTAACATGTGTTTATTGGATCCAAATCGTGAAGGTATAGTTTGAAAATTTGGGACAAATGAAGATTGAGAATTAGGAGGGCACATAAAATACAGATTTGAAAATTGAGAATATGGAGTTTGAGGATTGTAATTTGAATTTTGTGAATTTGAAAATTAAGAATTTTCAATATTTGAATTGTGGGCATATGGAAAATATAAATTTGGGAATGAATATGGATATTGAATATTCAGGAATTGAGAATTTTGTGGGTTTAATTTTGTGAGTTTAAAGGTGAATACTTATTTGGGTTTATTTTTGATAAGAAAATATAAGCTTATTTGAAAACGAGAAAGAAATGAATGTGGATTGAATATTTTTGTAAAGTTAGTATTTATAGTGTAAAAATTTTATAACATTAGAATTTAATATTTTCAACGGCCATATTAACATTTATATTTCTAACGTTATAATTTTCAAATATTACAGCTTTGCTTTCATCTGTAAAAATGTGATCAACATATAAAAGTTACTTGGAAGCTTTACAAGTGAAAGCATTGTACATTAATTAAATATTAATATATGACAAGAAAAGTGTTAAATTTAAAAGAGTTGGCCAGCCCACCTACTTGGGTCTGACCAACTCCCACTTCTTGGGTCCACGACACACACTTCAATGCACCACTTGGGCTTGCATTGGAGTTACTCTAAGAGACGGTACAAACATATACACACATTCTACACACACTCTAACCTGTAATAGAAAGAGAGAAAGAGAGAGAAGATAAAAAGACAATAACAAATTGACGATTAGAACTTTTGATTTGAAAAAGATTTAGAATCGTTATTATTCAGTTAAATTTTATGTTATTAATTTTTAATTCGTACATTTAGGGGTTTCAGAAGATTTAGATTCGTTTTTCAAGTTAATTTCAGATACAATTTGATATTGCAAGATATTTCACCAAATAGGTGGTAAGGTTTATTTATTCTATACTATATTTTAAGTTTCCATAGAAGAATATGAATTTTATACTTGTATATTCGTTTTGAGCTTGTTTTATAATTTCTATAGTAGAATTTTGTGTAAAATATTTACAAAAATTCGCATACATGTATATTTTGTTGTATTTTTGCTTGTAGATATATTGATTCTACAATATAATAGAAATATATTTGTATTTTTGATTATTTTTTAGATTTTGATTCTATAAGAGAAGTATGTTTATGTGTTTATAGTTTTTGATTTTACAGTAAAAAAATAATTAAATTTTGTAGTTTTATATAGCTTCTATAGTAGAATCTGTTAGGTCTCAAATCATCACAGAAGAGTGGGTTGAATATGATGTTGGTAATTTTTAACATAATTTGTGAATTATGAATGTGTATATTTTGTTCTTGAGGTTTGAAACTAATAAACACAAAATAACACAACTTGTTTGGGGAAATATAAATATATTATAAAATCCGTGAGGTGCTACACTCTAATCCAAAGATTAGCTACAATGATTTCCAATCAATACAAATAACAAATATAGTTGGGTGTTTATGTAAGGCTTTAATGGAGCTCCCATAGGTTGTTGTATGTAATGAAGAAGATCCAGAAGTGTATTACTTATGTTCCTTTTTGTGTAGTCTTGTGCCTTATCAGATACGTGGCTAATTGCTAACCAAGTAAATGGCTTAAAAATATCAACAAAAACCAAGTTGAGGGGTTTGTTGGTCCCTGATATTGTAGAAGGGGGGGGGTTGAATATAATATCTAAATTATCGTAGAATATTGGATTTAAAAATATTATTTTAAATTCACACGAAATATTAATTGTAATAAAATACTGTTCAAGTAGAACATATAATTTTAACTATTACAAAATTAATAAGTAGAAAGTTTATATAACTGCTTAAAAGCTTAGAACGATTTTGACATGAATTGTTCGAGTTTAACAATTATATATCAAACTTGCACAGAAATCTGTGAATATTACAATGCAGACAAATTTCTGAATTTGAACTATTTTTTTCACTCTGAATAATGAAGCCAAAACCTCATATTTATAGAGGTTGTAAAGTTGACATGACTCTTCCAATATGACTTGTTAAAGATTAGAAATAACCCTTGTATGACTTCTAAAAAGGCTGGTGTTGGTCCCTGATATTGTAGAAGGGGGGTTGAATACAATATCTGAAAATTAATCGCGGAATAATTTGAATTAAAAATATTATTTTAATTATTCGCGAAATATTAATTATAATGAAATACTGTTCAAGTGAAAGATATAATTTTAACTTGATTAGTATTACACAATTAATATGAAGATTAGACTTTATAACTGATATATTAATCTAGAACGAATTCGACATGAAGTGTTCGAGTTTAATCAATTATATTCAAACTTGCACAGAAATCTGTGAATATTA
>QRFB01004592.1:915-12203 GCA_008931105.1 Oenanthe javanica
TCATCCTTATCCGTTGATTGAAATCCTGTGATGGATTGTTGCGTTGTTCTGGAAGGTTGTATTAAATTCCCTTCCTTATCTGTTGATTGAAATCCTGTGATGGATTGTTGTTTTGTTCTGGAAGGTTGTATTAAATTCCCTTCCTTATCTGTTGATGAAATCCTATGATGGATTGTTGTTGTTCTGGAAGGTGGTATTGAATTCCCTTCCTTAACAGTTGATTGAAATCCTAGAGTGGATTGTTGTTATTCTAGAAGGCTTGATTAAATTTCCTTCTAGGTTTGATGAATGTTTAAGTATTCATCAGGGACTGGAGTAAGGTTGCGTAAGAGGTCGGTGACGCACGACCCAGCCGTAAACTAAAGGCCCATGTGTTGCCTAGGGTGACGTCCCGATAAGGGGTTGTCCTTCTACTAGTAGAGAAAGTGACTAGTTTTTCTATTGTACAAGGCGACTGATCATCGCGTACAATAGGGCGTTGAAAAATCTCCAGATTAAGCCCGTTTCTTCCAATTGGAATTTGACGTTGCACTGTAACGAAAGCCTAGGTGCTGTGTTACCGATAGTGTCAACGGGAATGTAATCCACTCTGAGTTGGTTGGTTGTTTTGAGTACCGTTTTATTCGTATATATATCAGTTTCATTGTTCCTACACTATAACGAAAGCCGTGGTGCTAAGTTACTGATAGTGTTAATGGGAATTGATGAACTTCCGTTCATTCTTTTCGCAGTATAATGAACTGCTTGCTTATTGGTACTCAAACTAATGGTACTCGGTGATTGAGGCCATTGTGCTAAGTTATTGATATTGTCAAACTCAATAATCATAAACTTAAATTGTTGTATTGCAGTAACGTGAACTGCATTATTGTTGTGAATATCTTCTTGCATCGTGAACCTTGAGTCGTTTATTGTCGAAATATAACTGGTTATACATCTTCAATCAGATTGCTAGTTATGTACTTTATTGTTGAATATCCAGTTGGGATAATTATGGCTATCACCTTTTCCTTGAAATATTCTGATAAATAACTTGCTGAGCATTCTTTGGCTCATTCTTGCTGTTTGTAAATCTTATATCTTGCAGAAAGAGATGACTGTGAATTGTCTACCTCGGGTATTATGTTAAGGAACAGGAAGCTTCGAGCTTGAGCTAGTCAGGTTCCGGACTTCGATAAATGGTGCAAGAAAGACGGGATTCCAGATTAGAATCCTAGACTTGTTGAAAAATATGTAATGTGACAATAGATCTTGGATTAATGTTTACTTCTAATGTAACATCATGTGGAAGTTATATTAGTAGTGTGAGATCCTGAGGTTACATTGGTTTGTAATAACCGTTATTATTTTAAGTTCGTTCCCTGAGACTATAACTCGAGTTGTGTGTTTGGTTTGGGGTCACTGCTTTTATGTTTGGTTATTATAATGGTTAAAGCAGGTGAATGATGTTATTGTGGTGAAAATTGGATAGTGACAACCTAGATTCCTGACCCCGGATTTGGGGGCGTCACACAAAGCGTCCTTCAAGTAGGATTCGGCAAGGAATTTAGTGAAGAACATGTATTAAGGCTTTGCTTCTGCATCTCTTGCGATTGCAAGAAAGTTGGTTTCAGGAATCACATTCTTCTCAGTTGCAGGGTTAGAACTAAAAGAATCCATTGAGTAGTGTATAGAAAGGATGAAAAGAAGAAATGAAAGAGTTTAGAGCAAGAAGAAGAGAGTTTGAATGAGACTATAGAGAGCAAAAATTTCTTTGAGTTTGTGATTGAGCGTAGAAATGAAATGTTTAGAACTACTTTGCTATTTATATGACTTAGACTTCTCGACTAGAATTGTAATCGATTTTGTATGATCGAGAACTCAAAAAATGAATAAAGTGGCTTTAGTAGAGAATTGTTAGTAATTTTATCGAGAAATCATGAACGATAGTTGATCGAGAACTCAAACAATGACTTGTTCGAGAACTCACAAAAGTGAACTATTCGAGAAATCACAAATTGTAACTCAACCAAGAAGTCAGAAAAAGATGGCAACAAAATTACAAACTCCAGTTTTGAAATTTTAATCTATTCTCACATGGAAAATAAAATAACCAAAATTTACCAGACACCTTTTTTAGATTAAATTTAAATAAGTTTTTTAAACTATAGTCTAAAAATGTGTTTGTTAAATATACCAGTAGAATTAAATATCACACTTATTATTTAAAGGTGCACAAGTATAATAATTCACTTCAGGTTTACTCAGAGCATAAAAATTGTTCCAAGCTACATTTTGATTTTGATTTTTCAAAAATAATGTACAACAATATGACTGATATATTTATAAATATACATCAGTTTACTTCACTTAGATAAATCATTGATCATTCATGTTTGTGAAGTAATTATTGTAACAGTTAGTGAGATATATTTATTTAGCCACTTAAACAGAAAAATTTAACATTCCAAATTCACTAACCAACCTGTTGAAGATGGATTCATCTAGTGATTTAGTAAATATATCAGCTAACATTTTTTGTGTATGAACATAGCATAATTCAATTACTTCATTTTCTGCATGTTCCCTTATCAAATGGTATCTTACATCAATGTGCTTTGTCTTTGAATGGTTCACTAGATTGGCAGCAATGGATATTGCACTAGTGTTGTCACACATGATAGGAAATCTCTCCAAAACTAGTCCATAGTCCCTTAATTGGTTTCTTATCCAAAGCACTTGAGCACAACAACTTCCAGCAGCTATGTATTCAGCCTCAGCTGTGAAAGTTGAAATTGATTGTTGCTTTTTACTATACCATGACACCAATCACCATGCTTCTTGTGGAAGAGAGTTTTGTTAATTGTTTCTGTAGTGAACTGATTTTCCAATAGAAATTTTGACAGAGTATCATGCCACGCTCTAGGGGCTTGTTTGAGTCCATACAATGCTTTGAGAAGTCTGTAAACAAAATCAGGAAATTTTGAGTCTTCAAAGCCAGGTAGTTACTGCACATAGACTTCTTCTTCCAATTTACCATTTAGAAATGCACTATTGACATCCATTTGATAGACTTTAAAATTGGAGTAGGCTGCAAAGGCTAGAAAATCCTTATTGCCTCTAGTCTTGCAACAGGAGAAAAAGTCTCATCATAGTTAATGCCTTCTTCTTGTGAATATCATTTAGCAACCAACCTTGCTTTGTTTCTGATGAAAATTCCATGTTCATCCATTTTGTTTATGAAAACCCACTTGGTGCCAATAATTGATCTGTCTTTTGGAGGTGGTACTAGTTCCCAGACATTGTTTCTCTCAATTTAATTTAGTTCCTCCTGCATGGCATTAATCCACTCTGAATCCAACAAAGCTTCTTCAATCTTTTTAGGTTCATTTTGATACAAAAAGCAAGCATATAGACATTCATTTATGGTTGCTCTTCTTGTCCTTACTCCTTCATAAGGATTTGCAATAATTTAGTCTGCAGTGTGAGCTCTATTCCAATTTATTTCATGAGCCAAACCTCTTGCATTTGAACTTGTTTCTTCCTGATTAGAGTTGTTTGCATTTTTCTTGATCCTTGAGAAGCTCCCTCTGAGTTGATGCAAGGGTTATGTGGAGAGTTCTCAAGTTGGATATGACTGAAATCCTCATTATTTCTCTCTTCATTTGTACCATGTGAAATTTCCACAGGTGAGTCTTCATGTGCATTTTCATCCTTATCATTTTCAGATGGTTCCATTTCCATTTCATTTTCAAATTTCAAGTTGTCACAGTTTTCTCCTTCAAGGCTCATGGCAGGAAACTTGAAGTCATCAAAAGTCACATTTATATTTTCCATCACTTTTTGTTGATCAATAACATATAATCTATAGATAATCTTGTCCAAGGAGTATCCCACAAAGATTCATTCATATGTTTTGACTTCAAATTTTCCTAGAAGATAAGCATAATCTTTGAGAACAAAGCATTTTACTCCAAATACATGCATATGTTTAACAGATGGCCTTCTGTTAGTCATGATATGATAGGGAGTCTTTCCAACAGGTTTTGTAATGAGTGTCCTATTTTGAGTGTAGCATGCAGTCTTGACACCTTTAACCCAAAAACTTGTTGGTAGACCAGCTTCTGCTAACATGGTCCTTGCAGCTTCAATTAGAGTCCTATTTTTCCTTTCAACAACACCATTTTTTGTGGAGTTCTTGGAGCTGAGAATTAGTGAGTGTTCTTATTTTCTTTGCAAAATTCACTTAATGTAGAATTTTTGAATTATGTCTCATTGTCACTCCTTATAGCCACAACAGGTGTTGGGCCTTTAACCAATCTTCTTATATTTTCAATGATAAGTTCAGGATCTTCATCTTTTGAATGCAGAAATTCCACCCATATATGTGTATTTAGAATAATCATCAACCTTGACCAATACATATTTTTTCTTTCACATTGACATGTCATTTACTGGTCCAAAAAAGTCCATGTTAATCAATTGTCGAGGCTTTGTGATTAAGGTGAATTCTTCTCTTTTGTGACTTGATCTTTTCATCTCTCCTTTTTTATATGTCTCACACAATCCTTCAATGCAGAATTCAAGTGGAGGCAGGTTCTTTACCAATTCTCTGTTAACTAGAGAATTAAGATTCTTGAAGTTTAAGTAAGATAGTCTTTTGCGGCAAAGCCAACTTTCTGTTTTTGAGGCTTTGGTGTAGAAACAGCCAATTTTATTCTTGTTTGCAGAGTCCAAATCAACTACAAACAGGCTTCCTTTCATTACTATGTGTTATGAGGCACATTTCTTTATCAAATTCCACCTTCAAGTCTTTGTTGCAGAATTGAGTGATGCTCAACAAATTGTGCCTCAAATCATTTACCAAAGCTACATCTTCAATGACAACATTACCATGAATTAGTTTGCCATATCTCATAATGAAACCAATGTTTTTGTCTCCAAAGGTCACCATTGGGCCAGGTTTTTTCTTGAATTGTGACATTAGGGCCTTGTCAGCAGTCATGTGTCTTGAGCATCCACTGTCTAAGATCCACATAACCTTCTTCTTCTTACATGTGCCCTACAATCAAAACAATATCTAGTTTTCTTTGGTACCCAAACTAGGTTGGGTCCTTTTTTCTTAGTTGCATAACTGCCATTCTCTTTCTTAGCAGTCCTAGTCATTCTATCGTGCACAATTTCCTTTTTTTGATTTTCAGTTCCAGTTTTGTTAGTGCTACCTGAACCAGATGCATTTCTAGATGACATAAAATGTTTTCTTCCTTTGATTTGACTAACAGAGTTAGGCCTATCAATTTTTTGTTTAAATTTTGACTGATACAACCTTCAACAAACTATTTCATTAATCTAAAACAAGTATTCATAACATTCAGGTTACATGGAATACAATCAAATTTGTCACAGAATTTTTGATTATCATGCATTGATGGTTTAACATATCCACAAGAAAAGTCAGCATTTTCAATAATAGGTTTCTTGCACATATGAGTAAAGTGATTTGTTGATCTACAGTTTTTGCAAATCTTCCTAGGGGCATTTATAACAGGTGCATAGTTGTTATATTTATTAATGCCTACTTTACCGGCCTTTTTCTCTTTAGCATGAACAATTTCATTTTTCTTGTTAGGGATTGTGATGTTAACGTTGTAATCAACTAGGGTACTTAGTCTTAATCCAAAAATAAGCTAAGTAAAATTTACTGTCATATGTATATTGACAGTATGATTAGTAGTCACTTGAAGACAACATATTTGAAAGAATACATTAGGTGATAGTAGGTATGATAGTTATTGTCTTGTATAAAAGAATAAAATTGAGTCATGAAGTAGAAGTTCACTAAGTGTTCATGCACATTATGTTTCAAAACTCAAAAAACAACGTTCAAGTACTCGAGCCTATGACAACACAATTCAAGTGACAATATAATGGAATAGAAGACAACAACTATTCCCTCGACAGTAAACTTGGCGTAGGCTGTAGAACTAAAGACAACAAGTTTTACTAACAGTAACTGTAACACCCTTATCCCACATCGAGTAGATGTGGATAGTTTGTTTAGTAGATAAGTAAAAGTAATACTACTAAGAGCAATAACATATTATGATCTTTTAGGCGCCTATGGTGGGCTTGTGGATTACCCTAGTTGTTGCATTTGGGTTAGTACATTTTGGCTTATTTTTGGATTCAGAAGTCGGGACTTGACCCGATTTTTGAAAAAAAACTCAAGACTTGACCCGGGTTGTCACATATGGTATCAGAGCCAATCTAGAAATCTTGATTCATCAAGTTTCCAGAGGTGGGGACACGAACTCAGCCGATATTATCCCACAATAGCCAGAGAGGATCGATCTGGGCCGATGGGCTATCTGTTCGGCCTGACGAGGATGTTAGGAATTTAAGTCGGGGATTTTGTAATACCCATATCCCACATCGAGTAGATGTGGATAATTTATTCAGTATATAAGTAAAAGTACTACTACTAAGTGCACTAACAAATCATAATCTTTTGGGGGCCTATGGTGGGCTTGTGGATTACCTAGGTTGTTGCATTTGGGTCAGTATACTTTGGCTTATTTTCGGATTCAGAAGTCGGGACTTGACCTGATTTTTGAATAAAGACTCGGGACTTGACCCGGGTTGTCACAGTAACATTGACGGGGATAACTCACAATAGCCTAGTAGACAGTATGTTTGGATGGACTTTAAGGTTTCACAGCACAGTCTGTAGAACCAAAGATACTGTCATTATGGTAAAGCTAGAAGTTAAAAGTACAATTTTAGTGAAGCTGACAGTCTATTCCAGGTAGCAGAATAGATAATGAAAATACAAAGAATGATTTAGACATTTTTATCTAGTATATCAAGTCTACTACTACAACTTGGGAGAAGACAAGATTCAAGGAGTCAAAGATTTTTGCATATCTCAGAACAAATTTATCTATAAATGGAATGAAGCCAAGATTGATCAAGAAAAGTAAAGTTTATATTTTAATCTTTATTCTAGGACCAAGGAAAGTGCATCTATAAGTGGGATATGTGTTTCAGTATTAATACACATATCTCACAAGCACTTTTCCATGTGCAACTGAGCTAGATTTTTTCTCAAGCATAGAAATATTAAAAAATTTATTGTTATTGTTTCTTTCAAACTGGAATTTATTTCCAGTCAGTTGTAGCAAACACAAATAATAATATATTGTTTTTAAAGTTTAAATATCCTTTCTTCCTTGACTGCTTTCCTCATTTGCATTTAGAACTGTTTAAATATTATTTTTGTTTGTTTTTAACAAGAATTTGAGATAATTAAACAAATTGCATTTAACCCCCCTTCGCAACACTCAATTTGTTTAACAACTAGTATCAGAGCCAGCTTTAACATATCTAACTTGAAAAGATCCAAGATGGGGCGCAGAAGATAAATAGTATAAAAATACCCACCTTCCATAAAGAAAACTATAACCTCTGGAAAAGAAAAATGATGTTGTTCATGAAAACAACCAATTCCCTTTACCCTGGTATTCTTGAAAATGACCCTTTTGTACCACATACATACATTCCAGAGACCACAATATAAGATGAAACCATACCTGCCTATTGGGTTCCTAAAAAGGTCTTAGAATATAATGATACTGAGAAGGAAAAAGTTTACTTGGATGGTTGTCTGTAGTTCATAATCATCGAAGCACTTGACAATGTTATGTACAACAATATTTTTAACTGTACTAGTGCTAAACAAATATGGGAAACTATAGAGGTACTATGTGAAGATACAGAAGAGGTAAAACACAATCAAAGACAGATTCTGGTGTCTCAGTATGAAGCCTTTATGGCTAAATTAAGTGAGGGGCTGACGGAGATGCTCGTGAGATTTAATAAACTCATAAATGATCTAAAGTTGGATGGAAAGTTATATGACAAGAAGGAAGTAAACATGAATTTCATACTGACACTTCCTGACCATTTGGAGCACAAGGTAGCTACTATAAGATAAGGAAGAGATATGTCAAAAGTATCTCTTGAAACGCTGTATGGTATTCTCAAAACCTATGAGCTAGAGTTGTTGCAAAAGAGAGGTATCCAGTCTGGTCAAGAGGAAAAATGGCCAACACATCAAATGCTCTAGTGGCTCAAGATCCAAAGATGTTACAGTTACAAGAGTCTCAACATCAACAACAAATCAAGATTGAAGAGGTTACTGATAAATATGAAAGTGTTACACTTGAACTCAAGGATGATGAAGAAGATGAGTTTTACACCCTGGATGAACTTGACAACATGAAAAATAAAACCATGGCATACATGGTAAGGAAGTTCTCAAACCTGAGATTCAAGAGGAACAAATCTTTCAAGACCAAATGACAAGGATCCAGGTGAATAAAGGTGGACAGATCAAAACCTGGAGGAAGTGGTAAAGGTCGATAAAAGACAGGAATGGTGGACAGATCTAAGATAAGATGTTACAACTGTAATGAAATGGGGAATTTTTCACCAGAATACAAAAAGACAAAGCAAGTGAGAAGGAATGACAATGACTATGAAGAACTCAAAGCAAAGTATGGTGCTTTGCTCAAAAAGTAACAAGGAAGGGCATTTGTGGCTGGAGGAAAATGTTGGGAGGAGTCTGATGAAGAAGAAGAAGAAGAGTATGAAAATATTGCTCTTATGGAAAACTCTGGAGAAGATTCACCTACTTCATCAAGTCAGGTACCCATTATTACCATTGTTGATATGACTGCATCTCAGTATAAGAAAACTGTTGAATGTTTGAGTTCTGAAATCTTTAATATTAATACAAGCATGTTAACTGCTAATGAGGAAATTACTAAACTAACTAGTGCTAATGAATCATTGAGATGGAAAAATGAAGAACTTGAAATTAGACATAATACTTTGGAGTCTTTAAGTCAAGAAAATGAAATCCTCAAAAACAAGATTGTGTGTGCTTCTTAGATTGAGGAATTTCTCAGAAAATAGATAATTGAAAATGAACTTAAAATCAAGGCTTACAAATTTTTTTCTTCATTGTTAAAATCATATCATGTTAATAATACTGAAAATCAAAAGGTAGGTATAGGATTTAACTATGAAAAGAAAAATGGTAAGAAGCATGTAATAGAGGAAGACACTAAGATAGACAAACCTATTGTCAAACCCTCTATAGTAAGAAAAGTTAAGAAACCCATATTCAAAAAGGTTGAGTTTGAATTGGATGAATAGTCCTTAATCTTAAGACAAGAATTAAAAAATGAGGATGAAGATGTTGTCAACAATAATTTGGAAACAAAATTTACTGTTCTAAATCCTAAGACAGTAAGTTTTGACTCTGACAGTACTCAAGGTCTAGAAGATGCTGGTAGTACTATCCAGAAAATAAGTTATGAAGTTGTTGTTAAGATAGTAAGATCAAATCTTATTGTTAAGACAGTTCCATCTAAACTTACTGTCAACACTAGTAAGAGAGTAGCTTCTAAACTTGTTGTCATCAAGACTAAGAAGAACAGGAATGGTAATTTAAGAATAAAAAAAAAGAACAATTATGGCTACATTCCTAATGCTCCAAGAAAACTGGGTAATAATTATGGTTCTTCAAGTCATTTAACTCATGTCAGTACTAAAAATAATTCTGATGTCAAGAATGCTACTTCTGTTAATAGAAATCTGCATAGTACCCCAGTAAAGAATAAACAAGTGTCTCATTGTGGTGATTTTGATTGCATGCCTTGTAAGTTGAACATGATGAGTACTTGCTTTAACATGTCTTTTCCTACTAATCAAGTATGTCTGCATAAAACTGTTAAAATTGAAAAGGAAAAGACTTTAAGTCATCCTCAAATTAGTATGGACAAGCCACCCAAAAGTAGAGCCATTAAACCAGTTATCAAAACTGAATGGATAGCCACATGAGTCTTGCTTAAAACTAAAGAAAGCAAATCAATTGATCCTATCTTAAATTGTGATTCAGCTAACCATAATGAACCCAATGGAAATTGGGTACCAAAAGTAACTTAAAAATATTATTTACACGGCAAAAAGAAAAATAAAAGAATAATATGGATCATTGATAGTGGATGTTCAGGACACATGACAGGTGATAAAACCCTGCTATCATTGTTCAAGGAAATGGCTGGACCTTATGTAACCTTTGGTGATAACATCATTGGTTTCACAATGGGATATGACATTCTAGAAGTTAGAAATTTAAAGATTGAGAAAATTGCTCTAGTGAATGGTTTGAAGCACAATTTATTAAGTGTTACTAAATTCTGTGAAAGAGGATTCAAAGTGGGATTTGATCAGGACAGATGCTCTATTGTCAACAAAAAGACTTGAGAAGAAGTTCTTCAAGGTGTAAGGAAATGAAGCCTATTCATAACTGATCTTGATCTAGTTAGAAAGGACAAAGTTTATTATTTCTACAGAAAAGCTTCATCTTCTTAAAGTTGGTTATGGCACAAGAAGCTCTCTCATTTAAATTTTATAGCAATGAATTATGTAATGAACAGAGAATTGGTGAAAGGTCTTCCTCAACTAGAATTCTGTCAAGAAGGATTTTGTGAGGATTGTCAAAAAGGGAAACTAAGGAGAGCTACTCATAAAAGCACTCATAGTGGTTCAATCAATGAAGCTTTTCAACTTATTCATTTGGACTTATTTTACCCTGTGAATGTACAGTCACTGGCAAAGAAAAGATATGCCTTAGTGATGGTTGATGATTTTTCAAGATACACATGGGTGAGGTTCTTAACAACCAAGGACGAAGTTGCACAAGAAATCATTGACCTGGTAAGGGTTCTTGGCAAGAATCACTATGCCATAGATTCACTTACGCAACATAAAAAAACATTGTAGCAAGCCAAAAAAACGTTGCTGCAAGTCAAAAAATGGAAACGTCAACACTTTTCCAGTGTTACATTTTTTCCTGATGCCGTAGGTGCCTACTGTAACATTGATGATCACTATTGCAACACCACACTTTAGGTTGCAGTACATTACTAAGGCATCATCAAACATATCTAACAACAACAATGCATAAGTGTTGCAATAAGTTTAAGATTCTGAAAAAAAAGGTGGGTGGGCCCCGCTTGCTAGGCCCTACCACACCTGATGGGCCAAATCTGTTAGTGTAGGTGCCCTAGAGGCAATACAATGTTTCTTTTAATAGACCTTTATGTTATTTGATTATTCAATAAACGTATCTATTATGACTTTAAATACTGCGATATATTTGTTAGCATAATAAATGTCCTTAGAATCATGATACACATTGTATAGTTTAGTACATGACTTGAACTTGAGATTATATAATA
>QRFB01004592.1:12915-34060 GCA_008931105.1 Oenanthe javanica
AACCCTAGCAGCAGCAAAGGCAGAGAGAAAAGGCAGAGGCAAAATTCGAAATCATCAAAGGAGGCTAGTACATCCATTCCGTAATCAAGATCGTGAGACGTTCTTGAAGGTGCTCGTGTGGATACCATAGAGGTGTTTTCGAGAGGAAGACACAAGTCGTGAAAGCTAGGATCTCCGTTGAGTTCGTGTAAGTCAAGACCAGACAAAGGTATGATTCCGTTTCACCATAATCTGTCAATCTTATACATGATCCTGCGTTAGGGTTCCGAAATTTTTCGTTATATTTACGTTTAATCCGCTGCGTTTTATGCCTCGGAACCCAACAAAATCTACTGCAAAACTTTCTATGTTTTTGCAATATTATTTTAGTAGCCCTGCTGCAACAATATGTATAGCTACAACAAAATTTTCACCCACTTCCATGCTGTCTAATATCATCCACCATAACCAACCACATGACAACATTTTAAACCAACAACACCGCAAAGTACTTAACCAACCACCATAAATAGTTTAACACAGTTAAGCAATTTAAAACTACTACCAAAAGTAATGAAATACACTAGTTTTTATAACTGAACATATGACTAAGATGTAGCACCTCCAGTAATAGGAGTGCCATTATCATTGTCACTTGATATTGTCACACAAAGTTGAGCCAAATCAATATTGATTCTAGGATTTTCTTCACCAAGTTTCTTAAGCACCCAAGTAGGGTTCTCAAGAACCTTATTGAACTTTGCATCTACTTCTTCTTGGACCTTCTTCAGATTATCTTCCATTTTACCAATATTATCTTGCCTGATTTTCATTGTCAAGTCACTGATTTGCGTATTCGTTGGGCCAAAACTTGAACTTTTTTAGACTTGCCACATCTTCCTATGAGCCAGAAAGGGCCATGTTTTTTATTTCAATAGAAAATCATCAAAACCGTCAATTGGTCCTGATAAATCAGGACCCATAGATTTTTCAATTTTATCCTACAAAATAAAGGCATAGCCACATCAAATAAATAAATATCTATGGTATAATATAAGTGTGGCAGGTGATCAACCAAATAATAGAATACTTACGATTATGAACTTGTTTACTTTACAGTTAGTCTTGTACTTTTGATTTGCTTTTCACTTACGAGTCTTAACAAAAAATGCTCCATCTTATTCGTTTTCTTGGATATAAAATTCAGATCAAAAAATCACAAGTCGTTCCCCCACGAAAAAAACTAATAAAAGATTACCAAAATAAATAAATGACCAAAGTAAGGTTCAGATTCTGCTTCATTATATTTTCAGATGCATGTAAGTGCAATAATAATGAAAACTCTAGTTCATTTTTGTCTAAATTTGAGTTTTTTATATTGAAAAAATATGTATGAACAACAACCTTACATAATTATCTGAATTTATTAAACAGAGCATTTATATTTTAATATGTTTTAAATATCCAATAATTATCTTAAACAAATCTCTTATACCATCGTCTTGTAATATATAAATATGTTAGACAACTACCCGAGTATATTTTAGTTAGGGTAGACTAGTAAATATGAAGACTATATTGACAAATTTTAAAAGATGAATATAAAATTGACAGGTGATCAACTAAATAAGAGAATAATTAAGCATATGGGTTGTTCTAGCTGACAAACTTAAAGTGAGTAACATATTATTTCTTATTTTCAAGTAATAATTATAAGTAACGTTAATAGCCGAAGTTAACTTAAATTGTACACTACTCAGCAAAGGAAATTCTGAAAAATACCATTTTGTGTCAAATTTGAGAAAACAATTTTGGACCAGCAGTGTGCGTGTCTACATAATTACATCGAATTTCAGAATTTTGCTTGGCCTTGCGCTATAAAAAACATGATAAAAAGAGCACTTGTTTATTCGGATGAAACAGAAAAAGCAATTTAAGTTCATATCTAATTTTTTTTCAATTTTAAACGTATACCTATATCTCTTTATCTCCCCAATACTGTAACAACAAGTTGAAGTCTTCAAGTGGAAAGTTTTTAGGCTTTTTTTAGCCTCTCCTCATAAGTGGGATAAGCGGTATAATGTGTTGTTTTAATACGACTCTTATACCCCCTCCAAGCTGAATTAATTGATTTCATCACCCAATCTTCACATTTATTCAGAATTATATACCGTTGCTTAAGTAGAAATCAGAAATATAAACTAAATAAATATGTGTTGCCTACTATGTGACCAAATGTATTTATGTACGTAATAAAACTAAGGTATTTATATTCTACAAGTTAACATAATTCAACAAAGTAGTCTTCAAATTTTCTGGAACATCTCTCCAAGATCTATATGTTAGTGGCACACGTTTTTTCAAGGTCCCCAAAAAGTAACCGGGTTCAGATATGACTTTGTCGTCATCAAAAACAGGTTAGAATTTTTTATTCATGTTCAAGGGGTCTCTTTTGTCAAAGGGCCTTGTATGAACTGTTTTCATAAATACACATTCAAATACATATATAATTGTTCTGTCACTCTATCGGTATATATAATATCCAATTAAGAGCCGACTAAGTTACACAAAAGAAGAGAAGATATGAAAATAAAAAATACATATGCGACCTACCGTCACGCTACCCTAATCCAAAACTAGATAAAAGACAATGGTTCTTGAGCTTAGCTTGATCGAACACATAACATTAAAAAATTCTTCAATAAATATCCTTCCAGTAGAGTAAAATGGTATATAAAAAAAGGTATTTATGAAAAATTATTCCCTCTGTAAAACAGGGTCAATCAAACTCTTAGTCATACATTAGGTGGTCAATCAATTAATAATACAACACACCACAAAGAGACCTAGAGAGACAGAGAGAGAAGGAGAGGGAGATACATAGAGAGAGGGTGAGAGTAACACATAGAAATACAAGCTGGATCTGTGACATTTTAAGATGAAATTATAATACGAGATTTCAGTTATGAAAAATACCTGATAATAGGAGCTTGAAGGATAAATCCCTAATTTAATCAAACCTCAATCGAAACCCTAATTGGAAATCCCACCGGTTGAGACTTTGTAGAAACTTCAAATCTGAAAGAAACTTCAAAGCTTGAGTGTGAGAGCGAGTTGAAAGACTAGAGTGAGAGAGCGAGAGAGCCAGAGTGGGTTTTGTGTGAGAGTGTTTGCCATATAGTTTCAATCGAGAGTTTTTGTTTGAGTGTGTGTGAGCACAAAATAATTCACTTATTAGCTTTGCAAGGCGGTAGTTTTGCCGCTTCTCAAAATGTCACTATCTTTTCTCCCAATTTCAACTGCCACTTACATAAGTATTTTACCTTATTGTAATTTAATTTAATTTTTTTAATATTTTGATTAACATTACATTTATAAAATTATACTATTTTTATAAAAAAAATATAATTCATTCTAATACTGAATTCTTTATTTTTAAAATTTTAACTGAAATTATTTTTTTAATTGGTTTATTTCACTTAAAATAATATTTTAATTTTTTTAAAGATTTTATTTTTATATAATTTATCTTTTTTAAAATTAGTGAAAAATATTTATTATCATAATTATATATTTTTATATATAATTGACATTATCGATTCTAATAAAAAATAATGAATTTTGGAAAATTAAATTAAAAGTTTTTCAACATTAATTCATTTTCACAAAAAATAATTATTTATTTGAAATTTTTATTAAAAATTTTAATGGCAACATACTTTCGGCAATGTTTCATCATCAGTGTTGCAACGAGTAATGTTTCTTAGCTACTACAATACTATGTTTATATATACTGCAATAATAAAAAAGCAATGTTGCAATACATCAAAACTTAATAGCTACTACAACATTTTTGAATGCAACATAGAAAAAAAGTGTTGTAAAAGTGAATCTATGGCGTAATGAATCCTAAGTTCAAAGTGTAAACATTAAAGAGTGATAATGGTACTAAATTCAAAAAGAGTTTCATGAATGATTTCTGCAAAAACAATGGGATCACTCAACAATGCTCTTCACCAAGGACTCCTCAACAAAACGGTGTTGTGGAAAGGAAAAACAAAACACGTATTGAAGTTGCAAGAACCATATTGAGTGAAGCAAAGCTTCCTACCTACTTTTGGGGTGAAGCTATCAATACAGCCTGTTACACTCAAACCAGGACTTTGGTCAACAAATCTTTTGGAAAGACAACCTATGAGTTGCTAACTGGAAGGAAACCTACTGTCAAATACTTTCATGTATTTGGAAGCAAATGTTGCATAATGAAAGACTCAACAGAGACCAAAGGGAAATTTGATACTAAAGCATTTGAAGGAATTTTCAAGGGTTATAGAGTTGAGAGTACTGAATATAGAGTTTACAACATTGATCACAAAAATATGGAAGAAAGTGTAAATGTCACCTTTGATGAATACAAGTTTCCTGGAATTGAAGGATGTCAAGAAACAAAGTCTTTGGCCTTTCAGAATCAAGGCTATCTAGAAGAGATTGAAAAACAGTCACCAAGAATGGATCAGACAGTTTCTTAGCCAACCACTGTTCCCTCTCAATCCCAGGAGAATGAAGGAATATCTTAGTCCACAGATTTCTCTGGGAATGTTCTCACGACTAGTGGACTTGAGGAAATTGATATTGTCGACACTTCAAGAGCAAAAGATGTTGTTAATCAACAAAGTGTAGCACACTCAAATGACTCAATAATGGAAACAAAGTGGAATTGGGATCACACAAATGACTTCATAATTGGTGATCCATAAACATGAGTCAAGATAAGAAGAAATATTGCTAAAAAGTGCATGTACTCCTGTTTCCTCTCTCAAATTGAGCCTAAAACTCTGGATGAAGCTCTACTTAGATTGGATTTTTTTTCCCCTTAAGTACAAGTTTATAGAAGGGGGGTTGAATACAAACTGAAGAATTATATCAAATTCTTGCGAATTTAAGTTTGTATATTAAAACTGTTTGAGTGTTTAGAATATTAGAACTAAGAAATAGAACATAAAATTAAACTGAAAAACTTGAAAATAAATCTTTAAAATTACTAGAGGATTTGTTTTCCACTAGTAAATGTTTTTACTTTCAATGAATTTTGGTCTTAAAACCAAGTTTCTTACAAAATGTAAATTGAATTAAGAAAAACACTGCAAATATTTTCTATCTTTCTATTGTGCTATTCTTGAGTTCTTGTTATTCAACTTCTACACATTGCTACAATGAACTGCTAAACTATATATAGCAGACCATTTCCTACTTCTATTTTCTATCAACTGATAAAAGATATAAAATATATTTTACAATGTTTGCACTAAAATAGAATGTAGCTTCTTTCATAGTCTTCCTTGGACTTTGTCTTGTTCTGGAAAAGCCTTTGTCTTGATATTCTCCTTGAACACTGTGTTCCTTTGAAAGTCTTTACAATCCTGACGAGACTGGCATCCATTGATTCAGACTCCTTCAAAGATTCCATTCCATTTGTCTTTAACTGTTTTGGGAAACTTTGACAAACTGATAATTGATGTGAAGCTTATCAGTCGATCCTTCTTTGTTTATCCATCGATGGATATGTTATCCATCGAACATTATCTATGTCCATTGACTTCTTTATCTGTTGATCACTTTACTTAAGAGAATTCTGACTTCAAAATATTTACACTTTGTTAGCCATTCTTCAAATCCATTGATGAGCTATCAATTAAAGTCAATAAATATCAGTGGAAAAGAACATAGCATCCATCAAAATATTACAATTAACTGATGAGATAAGAAATCTAAATGAACTGTTACAATCCATTTTATCAGTTGATTAACAACTTCAACTGATAAATGATTCCCTAGTCAATGGATATTTATAGGTCATATATCCATTGACCAGTAATTAAGATCAAATTTATAATTCTAAGTAAATTTGTTATTATTACACTACATGATTCTAAATAATCTCCCCCTATTTGTGAATATGAGAAATAGACATAAATCTAATGTTTATGATAACAAAAATCCTGAACATTTTCATTCTGGCATGAATTATAAATTTGACAAGTAATACAATTCTGAGAGAAAGAATTTAAGTACTAGTGACAGATGATTTTTGAGAAGTTGTAGGTGATTCTGATTTAGTGTCTTCTCTTTCTTCTTCCTTTAAACTCCTCATTCTATCTATCTTCGTTTTCTTTCATTTTTCTGTAAATTGACCCTTTCAAAATCTTCTCATCCTCAACTCTATATTCCAATTGGTATGCCAAATAATTAAGATCTAGGTTGGACAATTTGTCAATTTCTTGACAAATATCAATGCATTTTTCATTGCCTTCCATGTCCTTATAGATCATCATATAGAAAGGCTCATGAAGGATCTTCTTCCATTCAGGATTCCATATTTTACTTTTATCATCCATTTCTTCCTGAACAAGTGCCTCTCTCATGTCCTTCATTCTTTGTAAAATATCTTGTGCAAGCTCATTGGTTAGATAGTATTTCATGTTGAGTAGAATGTAGATCTTCCTCAGAGTGACATAGTCCTGTTCTAAGACTTGAGAATAGGTAAAATATGATTGTGAACCATCTCCATATTGCGTGTGAAGAAGATCCACATCTCTTTTCCTTTGGCCCTTAACAGTTATCAATCTCACAGTCTTGATTGGAATGTAGTTGCTTAGCTTTGACTTTAACACTTCTACCTCTTTGGATTGGCCACTTCCAGATGCTTAACTTTTATTTTCTCTCCTCTTTAGATTTTTATCCTTACCCACTTCTACTTCATCAACATTCAACTTCCTTTTGACACCAGAGGTTTTAGCCAATTTGTTTACCCTTTGTTCTATTCTTGGCTTCTTCTCAGCTTCTTTCCTCTTGGCTTCCAAAATCCTTTCATTCTCTTCATCAAACTACCAATGTGGTTGAATGGCAAACTCTTATCCCGCCTTCTCCTGTTGTTCATTATCTTTAACACCAACAACTATTGATTTATGGAATAGCTTTTCACCTTCACATGTGAGAGAATTCTTCTTCTTTTCATCTTCAATTAATTTCATTTTCCTTTCTTATCACCAGATTGTGAGCTTCCTTCATCCATCCTTATTTTCCTATTTTGACAGCTTCCAGAATTTCTGGCATAAGAGTAATTGGCTTCTACATCTATAGCTTTGTTCTTTCTTTCATTGGCATCAAATTGTTGAACAATTTTCTGAGCTATCTCCCTTTTCTGAACCAATGGATCCTTCTTGGATATTACATCCTTAGATGCCTTGATCACAGTTGGTACCTCCCTCCTTAATTCATCATCATCATTTTCTTTCTCCCCTTTTTTTTATCAGCAATAATAACTAAGGGTTGAGAAGATGAGGGAATTTCCAAGTGTCTACTAAGAAGCCTGACTTGTGTGACTTGGTTTGCTAGAATTTGTTGCATGCTTACTTCCATAGCAGTGACCCTTTTCTCTAAGTGTATGACTTTTTCCTTGGCTATAGATTTAGTGTCAAGCCTTTGTTTGATTTTGTGCATTGTAGTGACTTGATTCTTAAATCAATGTGAGAATCATAATAATCCTTGTGTGTATCCATATCTTCCCTAATGTGCTTCAAAGCTAACCTTGTACCAGACACCTGCATTTTCTGGATTTTAAGATTGTCACTATAAAAATTTAGAATTCTTATCTGCATAGGGTCCTGAACATCCACTTCAGCCATTGACCTTCTATATTGTGACACAATCTCCTTCTCAGCATCAGCTAGGGTAACATCATCATTTCTCATGATTGACTCTAACGTGTCATCATCCTCATCAGACTAAAAGTCTTCAGGATTCATATGTGAAACATCATCAGGAATCCTTGATAGATTCTCATTCCCACTTTTAAAATCTTTCTCTGTCTGCACCAACCCTAAAATTTTCTCAGCCTCTTCATTAGTGGCTCCTGCCAATTGTTGATAATGAGGATCTTTATGTTGAAATGTATCAGCATTTAAATTTACATCAATCTCATCCTCCTTCACCATGTGGGCATCTGCAACTCCTGTAGGAACTTCATGCTCTTCATCTCCCCCTAAATCCAACCCCAACTCATGGGTGAGTTCTGCTACAAATTTATCAGTTTTAAAAGTTGATGCTTCGTGAGATGGTGGACTTGGTTTCTCTCTATTCTTTCCTCTCTCACTCTCATCTCTCTTTTCTTTCATCAAGATCTAATCCTGCAGTCTCACTTCTCCCTTTCTTTGCTCACATATTGCATCACCTACTAAAGTGGATGTCTCAATCCTCACACCATCTTCTGTTGCCACTTAAAAGCAGTTGAGGGCTTCTCACACACATTATCTCCTTTTGCCAGGATATGCAAATCCTGCCTCTCACTCACCTCACCCACTCCACTCATTCCTAAAAGGGTTTGTGCAATCTCAACAGTTGTCTCATTAGTTGGAATACAAGTGTCAATCATTGGATGAGAATTATCCATCGATTGATGATTATCAGTTGATTGAGAAATATCCATTGAATGAGGAGAATTTTCAGTTTTATCCTGCTCAACCAAGGTGTTAACCTTATGTGGTGATTCAGGTGAGAGTGTTGATCCACCCTGAGTTGTAAAGAGGGTGAATTTGAAATTTTGATATTTTATATCATCAAAGTTTCTGAAAAAGAGATTTAGATGGAGATTGAGGAGTAGGAATAGATAAAGAGTGGGGCTGTGTCTCAGCATTTACCTGAGACACATCAATAGAAGAAACTGAAGGCTCGACCAAATTTTCATTTGGCTTCGCAGGTGTCTGTGCCCCTTGTGCATCTACATTTCCCTTCTTTCTTCTTTTAAAGGATTGAACTATTTTGTGTCCTTTGTCCCAAACAGATGGTCTTGGTTGAGACCTCTTTTCAATAACTACACCTTGTTGAGAAGGTGCAGCTAGGGATGTGTTTAATTCCTTTATCACAATTTTAATCTTTTGAGAGATTGGACTAGTAGTTGGCTGGACAATCTTACCATCTTCAACCTTGTTCTCCTGGCTTTCTTGATGTTGGCCAGTTCCCTCACCCTCAAAAACACCTTCACACTCCCCTAAGTGGTTTTTCTTTTTCTGGATTTTACAATAACATTTTGTTGAGAAATTGTTGAGGTGGTTTTCTTAGATTTAGATTTAAAGGGTTTTGCAACTTGGGTAGAAGGGATGGGGGCATTTCCAGCTCCCTCCATTGTTGCAGAAGGCAAAGAAAGAGGCATTTCTACCTCAAGGAAAGAGAAGTTGTGAGTTTTGAGGAATATCTTCACAAAAGGGGGTTGGTGAGGCGCAACTTAGGATGTAAGTTGATTCTCACCAAGTCATTGAAGACCCTTTTGTTATGTGTCCATGACTTCATTGCCTCTATGGCATCTGCAATTTCTATCTCTCCAAAAGAATGATTAATAAATAACATAATGAATCTAGCAAAATAAATGTTATTTTTCATAGACTCCTTATTTGCTAACTTAGCAATTAACTCATTTAGGAGCAATGTGCCAATATCAAAATACTTATTAAACAGTATACTATAAGCAATTTGTTGCATATCGGTAGTAATAGCATTAAAATTAATTCTTTTCCATAAAATACCTTGATAATGGCATCAAAGAAATAGCTCCATTCTTTTCTTAAATTCTTTCTAACTACCTCTCCTAAATTACAATCATTTTCAGCATAATTAACAGAGGTTAACATGTTTCTAACGTCATCATCCTTAGGCACGACATCAGTATTATCAGCAGGAATCTCTAGACATTCAGAAATAATAATACTGGTAAGAGTGTAAGGTTTACCTTTATAAGTGTAAGAGATTACATTCTCATCCTTTGATACTTCTGCAGTTTGCCAAAATTCCTCTGCAAGTTCACACACTATTGTGGGTGCTCCACTTAAAGCTTTTGACAACTTGCATTCACTAAGAAACTTCATCAATGGATGGAAGTCCGCATGGGCACCCTCCACTGTCATACAAGCTATGAAATTGTTCTACTCGTAGATGAAGCCAGTTGATGATGATATCTTCTCTTGTGGTGCCATTGTTGTTCTTAGAGTAGATTAGAGAAGAGACTTAAAAAAAAGTGAGTAAAATCGCCTTAGGGTTTTTAGAGAGTAAAAAGCAAAGAAATTGGTAAGCAAAAATAGCAGGTGAAATGAAATTAGAAATGAAACTGTTATTTATATTTTTCAAGAATTAAATGACTTAAAAACTAAGTCACACCAATTATTTTGACTTAGAAAAGAAACGAAATGACTGTTGAGTATGAAATAAAAGAAATATATCGCTAAATAGGAATCGACTTTATACAAATAGATGTATATGTATTTATCTATGGATAAAATAAAGTATCAACAGCTGTGAGTTAATCAAAGGATGTTTAGAATCGATAGAAATTTCATTACCATCGTTGGGTAATCACATTCATTGAGTAATAAACAAGTCATCAATCGATAAACAATTACCAGGATAATTATCCATTGATGGTAATTATCAGTTGATCAAATATATCCATTGATGGTTGAAAAATATCCATTGATAATTAACATATTTATCAATTGATCACTTAGTTTCAACAGATAAATATGAATAATAACTGCATAAAAACTTAATAAAACTTGTTGGACATTTTAAAAATTAAGTAAAATTGAGTATACCTAACTCACAGTCTAACCTATTAAAAGTAGATTCATCTAGAGGTTTGGTAAAAATGTTTGCTAGTTATTTTTCACTAGGGACAAAATGTCATTCAACTGTACCATTCATTACATGTTCCATAATGAAATGATACCTTATGTCAATGTGCTTGGTACTAGAATGTTGCACATGATTTTCAGTTATGGCAATGGCACTTGTATTATCACAGAAGATAGGAATCTTGTTCATATTGAACTCATAGTCAAATAATTGATTCCTCGTCTATAATATTTGTGCACGGCAACCTCCAGCAGCAATGCACTCAGCTTTTACAGTTGAAGTTGACACTGGGTGTTGCTTCTTGCTAAACCATGACACAAGTTTGTTTCATAGAAATTGACAGGTGTTTGTTGTACTTTTCCTTTCTATTTTGCAACCTACGTAATCTGTATCTTAGTAACCTATTACATTAAAACCAGAATCTCTGGGATACCAAATACCTAAATTTAGTGTACCCTTGATATATCTAAAAATTCTCTCAATAGCCACTAAATGAGATTCTTTAGGATCAGTATAAAATTTAGCACACAAACATGTAGAGAACATTATATATGGCCTACTAGCAGTTAAATATAAAATTGAGCCTACCATGCCTCTATACCTTGAAATGTCTACTTTAGCTTCCTTGGTATTCAATTCAAATTTAGTGGCAGTGGCCATGAGAGTTTTTGCAGAAGAACATTCACTTAAGTCAAATTTCTTCAACAAGTCATGAATGTACTTAGTTTGTTTTATAAAAATACCATCATTAACTTGTTTGACTTGCAAACGAAGAAAGTAGGTAAGTTCTCCCATCATACTCATTTCATACTTACTTTGCATTAATTTGACAAACGTTTTACAAAGTCCCTCATCAATTGAGCCATATATAATATCATCCACATGAATTTGAATAAGAATAATTGAGCCATTAACATTTCTATAAAATAAAGTTTTATATACAGTACCCCTTGTGAAGTGACTCTCAATGAGAAACTAAGATAAAGTGTCATACCAGGCCCTTGGTGCTTGTTTCAAGCCATAGAGTTCTTTAAGTATATAGTAGACAAAGTCAAGATAATTTGAATCTTCAAAACCAGGTGGTTGTTCCACATAGACTTCTTCTTCCAATTCTCCATTCAAAAATGCACTATTCACATCCATCTGGTAGATTTTGAAATTAACATGTGCAACTTAGGTTAGAAAAATTAAGATTACTTCTAATCTTGCAACTGGTGCAAAAGTCTCATCAAAATTAATTCTTTCTTCTTGTGAATAGCCCTTTGCCATAAGCCTTGCCTTGTTTCTAGTCGTAGTACCAGTTTCATCCATCTTGTTGCTGAATACCCATTTTGTACCAATTACATATATGTCCTTTAGTTTAGGCACCAGCTTCCATACTTTATTTCTTTCAAATTGATTGAGTTCCTATTGCATAGCCAATACATAATCAGAATCCTTGAGAGCATCTTCAATTCTTTTAGGTTCATCTTGAGATAAAAAGCTTCTATACGGACACTCATTTTGAGTAGCACTTCTTATCTTGACACTATCTTCTGCATTTCCAATAATTAACTCAAATGGATGACTTTTTGTCGATTTTCTTTATAGAGGTAAATTCCTCCTTGATGATGAACCTTCATTGTCATTGTTATTGTACTCATGTTGGTTTAAATTTGAAGATTGATTTTGAAAGTCTCCCCTTGAGTTGGAAACCCTAGATGTAGAATGTTGGTTATCCATTGATGGATTATCAGTTGATGGATGTCTTTCAACTGATAAATTATCCATTGATGCTATGACATCAACTGATATTAGGTTTCTGTACATGAGATTTCACTTGATCACTTTCTTCATCACTTTCTTCATTAAACTCATTGGATTCATTCTCAAATTACAGTGTGTTAAGATTTCCTACATCAAACAAGCCTTGAATCTTTTTATCATCAAAGACTACTTGTACAGATTTTATAACAATGTGTAGTCTGAGAATATAGATTCTGTAGGCTATGCTTGATAGTGCATACCCAACAAATATAGCTTCATCAGCCTTGGCTTCAAATTTTCCTAGGATTTCACCTTGATTTCTCAAGACATAGCATTTACAACCAAATACATGAAGAAACCCCACTTTTGGCATTTTGTCTTTCTTGATCAATTGATATGGAGTTTTTTCTTTAGCTTGATTCATTATAGAGATGTTTTGTATAAAGCATGCTGCATTTATGGCCTCGTCCCAGAAATAGGATGGTAATTTTGCATCTTCCAACATTGTTCTAGCTGCTTCAATCAGTGTCCTAATTTTTCTTTCCACTACTCCATTTTGTTGAGGAGTTCTTGGTGCAGAAAAAGTATGTATGATTCCTTTAGCTTCACAAAATTCCTTCATTATGGAATTTTTGAATTTTGTTCTATTGTCACTTCTTATTTTCTTTATATCCAAATCAAGACTTTTCTCTACTTCTCTGATGTGTTTAATGATGAGCTCACTTGCTTCATCTTTTGAATGCAATAAATAAGTCCACGAAAATCTTGAAAAGTCATCCACAATGACTAGGGCATACTTTTTCTTTGCAATGGATATGATGGACTAAATAAATCCACGTGTAACAGCTCAAGTGATTTCTCAATTGATGATTCTAATTTTGACTTGAATGATTCCTTTCTTTGTTTGCCTTTTTGACAAGCATCACATAGTCTATATTTGACAAATTCCATCTGTATTAATCCTCTCACTTGATTTTTCTTGACCAATTGGTTCATGGCTTTAAAATTTAAGTGAGCTAATTTCTTGTGCCATGGATAACAAAACTTTCATTTGTACTTGCTTTTGAAAGAAGACAAGTCATTGAATCTGCATTTGTTGAGTTGAAGTAAGCTATGTACATATTTCCTTTTATGTTCCCAGTCATTGCTAGGCTTCCATTTTTCTTGTTGGAAATTATGCATGCTTCAGTTGTGAAGCAAACTTTATTTCCATTGTCACATAGTTGACTGATGCTTAACCAATTATGTCTTGTGCCAGCAACTAGTGCAACAGGTTCAATGATGACATTTTCTATTGAAATCAAGCCATATCCCATGGTGTAACCCTTGGTGTCATCTCTAAAAGTGATTCAAGGGCCAACTCTCTCATCAAACTTTATGAGCAGAGATTTATCTCCAATCAAAAGAAGATTCATTCTTTTTCCCTGCACACAACCAAAAACAATCAAGTTGATTTTGGCACCCAAGTTGCCTTGGATCCTTTATTATTATTTGCTACCTTTGGTTTGATTTCCAACTTTTGTACCTTTGGTTTAGGTGGTTTTAATTCCACTTTAACCTTGGGTGTTAGTTTCCTCACCTCAGGATTGTAAGTGCTAGTACTTGGATCATTCATACTTGTAGCATTAGAGAAATTTGATGCATGAATATTGGCGTTCATATTCCAAGGCATAGCAAGCATATTCATGTTGGCAAATGCAAGATACGGATTAAACATATAAGGAATAAATGCATATTGAGCATGAATAACATGAAGAGCTACTAATTGAGGAAAAACAAAATTTTCAGCCCTGTTATGTATGGCATGCATGTTGGATTTGCAATGCACAGATATATGATTTTTACTACCACATTTAGCACATATCTTTCTGGAGCATACATGTCATGTGTGTAGTTATTGTGCTTGTTTATGCATACGTTAGTATTTCTTGTTGGTCCTCGATATTATAGAAGGGGAGTTGAATACAATATTTGAATTTATTCGCGGAATATCGAATTTAAAAATATTGTTTTTATTTCTCGTGAAATATTAATTTTAATGAAATATTGTTCAAGTAGAAGATATGATTTTTAACTTGAAAAGTATTACAAAATTAATATGATAAAAGTGTAAATAACTGTTTAAAAATCTAGAATGATTTAGACATGAATCGTTCTAAAATAACAATTATTATTCAAACTAGCACATAAAGTCTGTGAATATTATAATTAGACAAATTACTGAATTTGAATATGTTTACAAATTTAAAATATGAAGTTGAGGCCTCATATTTATAGAGGCAGTAAAGCTTGTATGATTTTCTAGGTCAGGACATTTTTCAAACATTTTATAAGCCTTGTATGACATTTTTTTTCTCTTGTATGACTTTCTAACTTGGCTCGGTATGACTTTTATTTCAAAGAATTCGGTATTACTTTTCATCATTGAATTCGGTATGACCTTTGAATCTGAGCTCAGTATGATATTTTCTTTTGCTCAGTATGACCTTCTTCTTTTTCTCGATATGACCTTTTTTAATAGCCTTGTATGACTTTTCCTTCACTGTTCGGTATGACCTTTGATTGTGAGCTCGGTATGACTTTTGAACTTGGCTTTGTATGACTTTTCTTCTCAATATTCGGTATGACTTTTTAATAAAGTCTAAAAGACTTATTAAAAGTCATACCAAGTCATATCTTTTATAATAAATTAATTCTACTTAATTTTATTAAATAATTTATAAATTAAATTAAATTCAACTTGAATTAGTTTAATTAAATAAATTAAATAATTAACTAACTTTTGATAGTAGAATTAATATATTGTACAACCTTATTGTTAACACCAAAATCTTTCCGTCTTTGTTATGTCTTCTGTCATAAAACCACTTAAGCTAGATGATAAATATTTATTAATTAGTTAACACACAAATGTATTATTTAGTTCATTTGTGTCATACTAAAATAAATATTCTCCACCTTTTAACTTTAAAAGTTGTGATCTTCTGTCCTTCTTCTGCTTCACTGTCTTTTCTCTTTTGTTTTCTTCTTCTGGAATCTTCGTGCAGTAGTCACTTAAAATCTTCTATATCTTCTGAACTCTTCTGAAATATTACTTCTTTATTTTTCATTGATGCTTGGACATATTAATGAGCTTCTTCTAGAGTTGAGTAGCAACCTCATCAAAATACTTGTGATACTAGGATTCTTTGTGTCTAGTTGACTTTCTACATCTTGATTTATGTTATCATATTTATTATTTACTTCTCTTTCTTATCTAAGTTGAGTTATCATTTAATTATTATAAATAGGCCTAGTCATATGCCTTTCAATCTCCCCCTATTTGTTGTTAAACATTTAACACATAAATTTCTAAAGGATAACTCAACTAACAACTAAGAAAATAATAAAATATCTGAGAACTGTAAATAACAAAAAGTTACGGTATTATATTTAGCAATTTTCTAGATTCAAACATGAAAAATAAATACAAGATCGATGTTTCTCTAGACTGAACATATTTTACAAAGTTCTATCTTGACCTATCTACGTCTTCAATCATCACCATCTTTAGAAGTATCAACTTCACCTTCATCTAGAGTTGTACTTTTATGTACAGGTGTCATTGGTACATCTTCAGTGGCTAATTTCTCTGGTTGTATGGGCTCACCAAATAACCTTCTCTATTCAGCACATACTAATTGTTAAAGCCCTTCCTGCTTAACAGGATCTTCTTTCTCTTGAAAATCATAAGGCTGACTTGAATCTATCTTTGACATTTTCTGGATGTAAGATTCGATACCCTTTGATAAGAAGTAATTCTGGATCTTTTCAGCACCATCTTTCTTGTCTCGAGTTCTGAACTCCTTTGATCTCAGCATAGTCTCAACCTCAATCATGTATGTCGCGCCCTCCCGACCCGGGGTCTAGATCGTGGAGTCATCGACACTCTATATGCATCTTATATAAATATAAACAATCACAAATATATAAATACATGACCCCGACAACTACCCTGGACCTTTAACAGGTAATGGTATGAAACAAGCACAACTCTAAATTCATTAAATTTACATTACCAGAATAAATATTATTACAACTCTGAATTATCTGACAAAAGTCTAACAACATAAACACTAAAGACTTAACAAAGTCTTTTCCTTCTAACTCAGCCTCGATCCTACCTGTTCAATCTCAGCCAGCCTAGCAAAATTTATATATGAGGTGTTCTTCCTCGCAGTTTGCTTAAATCGAACCATGCTTCTCAAAAGCTGTAGAGGTTAGAAAATAAAAGAATGAGCTACAAAAGCTCAGCAAATAATCGTGCATAAGTTTGTAAATAGTTCTACATCATAATAAGAACTTTGAAATCATTTGTCAATATCAAAACTAGACCTTATTGTCCTCAAACATCAATACAGAATTCATTATAAATCTGTGAATTCTTTATGCATAAAATTTTCTTCAAAGCCATACTTTAGTAAGGTACAAGTAAGAAAAGAGTTTGTTAATGGCTTAGTCTAAAACATGGAAATTGTAAAGTTAAAGTAAAACTGATAATGTTTTAAAAAGAATCATTTGAGGGTAAGGTATATGACAGTTTGGTATGATAGGGTTAAGGAAATCTTTAAAATAAATAAGATCAAACTTTGTAGGTAAACATTTAGTTATTAGATGGATAACAGGAAGTATTGCATATAAGTAAAACGGAGTCAGAAACATGGCAATATTGGCTGTTTAAAAGTCTGTATAAACATGGCATCATAAAAGTATTCCATTACTAATCATTTCAATAAAAGATTATTCTCTGAATAGAACATCAGTATTAAAAATCCTTTTCGTAGAAACTGTCCTCCAGTAGGACATTATCTTTTATANATTTTCATAAAAATCGAAAATTATCTTGATTGGAGTTTTCTCACAACGCCCGGACAATACGGGTGATCAGCCACGTAAAGTCCCCATAACGGACCGAAGTCCCTCTGGACCTTTAAGGAGTACTCATAATTAGCACTTATTGACATTGGCCATTAAAGATGCTGGACTAGGACCGCCCTACCTCTTACGCTAAAAATATTATGCTGGACCGGCGTCACTCGGCCTCTTACGCCTCCAATCTATAGGAATCCGCAGAAACCATTTTTGATCGGAATTCCTATAATATCAAAACCTTCCTTTTAATAGTTACCAAATCATTTGATGAAAAAGACTTTTTGAAAGTCGGATTTCATATTTAAATCTATTTTTAAAAGTCAAGAGACAGTGGTAAATTTTATTCGAAGACAAGTTTTCAAAACAAGTCTCCGTTGCAATAAAATGAACAGGGTTTGAGTAAAGAGCCAGAATCGTGTCGTAGGCATAAGTCTTAAAATAGTTGTATATGATGGCAATAGGATTTCGAAACAATTTAATAACATTGGATTTAAAACAATAAGTAGGGAGTAGCAATGGGTTACTAGTTATGTTTAAAGATAACAGTTCAGGGATTGAAAAGTATAATGTACCTTTAAGGTTACATGGCATTGCAATTTAGGTTTAATATTTAATACAAAACATGTTGTAGATAGTGAAACATACACGCATGCAAGATCAAAACGATGTTAATAATCGCAAATTAACTCGATATCAAATACCAACTGAAGAAGTATCATGAATTAACTAGCAATCGGCATGAAAATCGAAAGAAATAAACAAGCATCGCACTAGAGAGAGAGAAGTCGAGACCTGGCAGCAAGAATGCAGAGCAAAGGGGAAGAAATGGGTGTTGTTGGTTTTTATAAAAGACAGGGGCAGAATGGTAATTTCACAATTGCTGTTTTCTAAATTAAAATAATTAATAATTCGAATTTTGATGGAAAATCGGTACAAAAATACGTTTTATAGTTTTAAAATAAAGATCTTGAATTTAGAAGCTCGCTCATATTTTTAAAATATTTTTATGATACACAGATAATTAAATAAAAATCATTGAAGATAAATCACTTTAAATGGAATTAAGAGTATAAAATTCTTTAAAAATATTTTGGGGTTCGAATAAAATAAACTTTTATTTTTTAAGAGTCTCTGAATATATAAATAACATTTTGGAAAAGATTTCATGATTTTTGGGCATTTCAAATAATTAAATATGGAATTTAGAAGATAAATATTTTCAGGATAAAACAAGACTGAGAAAATTATATAAAAATATTGGGACTGAATTTAGTGACACAACTATTTTTAGAAGGTTTCTAAAATCACATAGAAGCTACATATAAAATTTCATAATTATTGGTGTGACGCCCTCCAAATCCCGGGGTCTGGATCTGGGGGTCACCAATGAGTCAACCAATATTAACAATAAAATAATAAACCAGAGGTGCACACTGGCTTTATAATCAATCAGAGGCGCACTGACCCCGCCAACCACTAAGAATCGCTAACAGGTTATAGTATGAAATTAAGCAGCTGAAACTAAAAGTAAATCCAAATCATTTTATTACAAACCAGAAGCTAAATCCAAAAACTCAAATCCATAAGTTTAGATAAGTTTTAAGTCTAAATTCATTTTATTACACATTCTATCTACAGCAAAACTGTAAACATCTAAATATCTGGGAAGCCCGAGAAGTGAGCCACCCTAACACCTGAGGCTCTCTATGCCCGCTAGAGCTACCGTTGTAACTCATACTGGATATCTGGCAGGATTTAGATAAAAAGTAAGAGTGAGCCAAAGAAATGCTCAGCAAGTATATGAACAATTGAAATTAAATCAAGATATGAGATCTGTATATAGAACGGAATATAAAACAGTTTATTATGAAAACTGAACAGTAAATAAATCACAGTTTATCTCAACTGAAACAATGCAGTATGTCATCAAAATGAATCAACTGCTCAAAATCAATATATAATAGCCACACAGGCAATATGGATTGGATACAACATAAATAAACACTATTGCCCCCTGATCATGTTCAAAAGCAATAGGACCCATTTATAGTTCATCGGTACATTTCTATACCCATAGATATAACAAGGATTTCTCAATATAAGTACCAAAATAGGCAAGTAATGTTAGCCTATAGGAAGATGGATCGGTTACCATATCCTCCTCAATAAATGCTAGACTATTATTTCAGAGTCTCTTACGCTAGAATTCCAATCCAATAGAGCAAACCCAAGTAAATAAGGTATGCTTAGTTTCAACTACAGACCATATCCTCGTTATTTATACAATAATTCGCTGGATATGATGAGTTTATTATAATCATCTTCCAATATTCAGAGTACGAATAACAAGTAACTCTGATGCACAGAATAAAACATGAATCATAAATAGTTCTAAACAATAACTATTTATCATGATAAGAATAACTGAAAATAGTAAAACAAAAGTGTTTAAGAGGATCAAAGAAGAAATACTTGCCTTATCACTGACTCTTGGTTTCAAATTTCCAATGATACAATCCACTGTACGATCATTTCTTCCCACCTAGCTTCTCACATTCTCTACTGGAATGACTACGGCACAACGTTGCTTTACTCATAACATCATTTGTTTATTTCTAAACGTCCTTGATAAACTCGTCTTGATCGATCCTATGCGCCAGTAAAACAATACTTCAGTCGTCGGATCAGGCGAACTTAACAATTTCTGAATAACTATCAGAATCCATAACTATCTACCCTTTCGATAATTATAAATACTATTTGCTTACCTTAATCACATAATCCAGTCAATACACATAACAATTAACAGTTAAAGCATGCTCACAATTATTAGAATTTATTATGTAAAATAGGTTTTAACACAGGGAAATTTTAGAAAATTTCAGCATGAACTATTCGTAAATCGGACAATCCACCTGTTTTCAAACCAAGCCAATCAACAATACATATATACTACTATTATTCATTCAAATATAATCTAATATCAATTTCAACTCAACTTATAATTACAATCAAGTATTCCATTAAACCATTCACAAAATTCAGATACTCCACATAATCGACATATATACCTTTACTATTCATAATCCGACTAAAACACGTATATAATTCATTATACGACTTAATACTAAGCACGTAACATGTAATTAATCCCCTGGTGACACCTTATACTAGTCACACAATCTGTATATGAATATCATATCACATAAGTTGCCCATCGACATAGAATTCAGACCTGACCAGTTATAAAGAATGACAGTTTGCTACATCTAGATGTACTCCAATAGAAAAGTATAAAACATAGAAGTGATAGATAATTTCGAGACCTTTCCAGAATGGTAAGGCTCGCTAAAAATGACCAAGTAAAGAATTCAGAAACTTTAAAACAAGCCGCTGCATAAGCAGTCTCAGCTCTGATTTTGACAAGTAACTTGGCATTTGAGACTCTTAAATCACATAATTGGTTAATGGACTATAACCAACAATTGTAGAGCTCGAGAATATGTATTCAGATTGATAAAGCTCAAAGTCATAGCCAAAGGAATGAATTTACTACGAATTTTTTGAAGTCAGAAGGTACCAAGATGAAATACTATCACAGATTTCACAAACAGCAGATTTTACCATGGTTACAGATGGAATTTGGAAAAACACAGGGAATGAAAGTTGAAAAGTTGAAGATAATTCCAAGACCTTTCTATCAGATGCTAAATCAAAATGTTCCGACAAATAACGAATTAACTATGGAATTTATACCAGCCCAGTTTTATCAATCTGCACACACTATACCAAAATAATCATAACTAATAGCTCGTTAACTCAAACAACA
>QRFB01004593.1:8445-43685 GCA_008931105.1 Oenanthe javanica
TATTGGCAAGAAGTCTTGGCAGGTCTAGAATCTTCCAAATTGCGCATCTTCATAAGATCTTTGATTTACTTTAATTGCCATCATTCTTTTGAATTAATTGTAATCCAAAAAGAATTGCAACTCTTTCAACATGCTCATGTTGTACCTACTCTGCATTTACTTAGAAAATATCTCTTGCCAAATATTTTCGTTAGTAGACCCACATATAAATTAATCATGGTATACTAGCACATATATGTCATTGTGTGTGCCTTGTATTCTAGAGAGATATATGTATTATGACTCTAATATGAAATCATTTTCAAGTAATACACTAGTTAGAATGTCATACCATGTCCTTGATGATTTGCTTGAATCCCTAACTCTGTTAGGTCCTCATCTTATTAGGCCCAATTGTTAGGTCCTAAAAGGATCAAGTCTCGTCACTGGTGCTTACTGTTTGATTTTGAAAGTCCCGAAGATTCTGTTTCCATCATCATCGATACCTTCTACTTGATAGTAGCCTGTAGCAACCAATTTGGCTTTGTCCCTCATAAAAATGCCAATAATTATCCAGTTTCTAAGAACCCTTACTGTACCAATTTCAGCTTCGTCTTTGTGGTTTGGGTTCCAGCTTCAGTAGATTCTGCCTTCGAACTGATTGAGATCATCTTGCATTGCAATCACTCAATATGGATCAGTCAGTGCATCTTTAGTATTCTTTGGGATTCCAGATGTTAGGTCCCGAAAAATATATGTTCATTTTGATACGCACTTCTAGCCTTTACTCAATAATCTGGTTTACTAAGAACTAGACTCCAGGAATGACTTTGACTTCAAACCTTTTGTCTTGGCAGATATGTTTTTGATGTATTCCTTTGATCTTCATTGTGTTGAGTACGACTAGTAGATCTTTGTTTTATTTGCCCCCCCTGAGTTGCTGCTAGGATGTGTTGAAGATCCTTCACCCTTTTCAGTGGATACTGTTAAAGTTCACGAGTTGTGTAGTTTCACTACCATTTCCACTATTAGGATCTGAATCATCATCATTATCATTGTTTCCTTCTGCAACCTCAGTTTCATCATCAATATCTGAATTTGACTCTGACGGAATGTCAAACTTCAAAGATTCAGAATAGTCATTCATTTGAATACTTGGGAGCTTGGTGTAGTAGGTCGATACATTCAGACTTTCATGATCTTGTTGATCAAAGCAACATGCTGTGTTAATTGCTTTAGCTTCAAAGTACCTTTATAAGTGCAGATTTATTTAGAACTTCATTCGCGAAATTCAGTTCCATTATCTGACTTCAAAGTTCTCACAGCTTACTATGCTTCCAACTTGATCTACCTGATGTGATCAATCACCGTTTGTGATATATTATCTGTTGAATGTACGAACATCACCAACTTGTAATTAGGGTTGTCATCAATCACCACTAAGCATATTTCTTCCACGCCATAGTTTGCTTCAGTGTGATGTTTTCATTGACTTCCCTATATGACATACTTCAAAATGTCCTTTTAGATAGAATTCTATTAGAAGCAGTCTTCTCACTAATTTCTTCTTTATCACAGAATCCATCGTTTCGATTATCAAGCGTGAGAGCTTCCTATGCCATAACTAACTCTTTACTGTTGAAGCTTTACTAAGAACCTCACTTCACCTTTTCATATCGAATCCATGTCAGCTACGAACAAACTTCCTCACTCTCAATTTGAGTGAGCTTCCATCTTTCTTGCTTGAAATCTAACACTTTTCCTTTTTAATGCTTTTCCAGAAAACCCTTGACAAAGAATTCCCTAGTGCCCTGTAGATAGTGCTTAAGTCCTTCCACAAGAAAGAAGCTTCCACTGATGACAATTCCAAAAATCATTATAGCCAAATCCCTTGTACATCCTTTGCTGTCATCTCCAAAGGTTACCATTGGGCAGACTTTCTCAACCACTATGATATTAGAGCTTCAATCTTAATCATATGCCTCGAACAATAAATGTCACGAAGTCACATAACTTTTATTACATACTTTGCAATCACAAATGATTAAGTTTCTTGGTACTCAACTTTAATTGAGTCTAGATGGGTTAGAGATATTACTTTCAACAGTGGTAACACCGGCTTCAATATGCATATTAGAAAATTCAGTACTATCTACTTTAATCATTCTACACAAGTGTAACAGATATAAAGCAGATTTACAGATATTCAATTATTTTCTAAAANTCTACTTTAATCATTCTACACAAGTGTAACAGATATAAAGCAGATTTACAGATATTCAAAAATTTTCTAAAAGCACATGGATAGAAGAATTAACAATTAGATTACTAATTCTTTCTAACCCATTTCTGTCGTTGTCTAACATTTTTAACTATCTCTAATTACCTAAGTCAGTTTTAGATTAAGCCTTGAATCTAACAATTTTACTGTCTGCTTAGATAATTCTACCATATTTTAATCTTATACTCCTTAACAAGCAATACATGATATGATATTTAAGTGCAAATATGTGTGTGAGAGCAAATCATGTGAAAATAAGCACATAAACAATTTCAAGAATATGCAGAATATTTGAATAAAACATTATAAGCAATATCAAATTCCACATATACTTATCAAGTCATTTATCACAATAAGAACAAATATAAAATATCTGATCTATGACCTGTTTGTCTATTTAGCAATTTTTACAACATTAACAGAGGTATTAAATTACAGAAGATTTAAATCAAGTTCCAGAAAATGTTCAGGGATACACCTAACCGTCTAGAACACCCTATCTAATTCTAGATATTCATTTTACTGCATATAAAATCAAGTATGAAATGTACTAATTAAACTCATGAATCCTAGCATGCAATCTTATTCTTAGCAATCAATTAAGCATTTAAGTCGTAAGATGCTAACATGCTGACATGAATATAATGCATTTCAATACCTAATCATCATACAGTTCTGAATTAGATAAACGTATACTAGTTATAATGTGTACCTGTGAAGTGCTTAGTGATTCATCTCCAGTATTGGTCATTGATGTCAGATATCCATTTGGTTCATCACTGTCACTGATAGAATCAACCTTGCATTTAACTTCACCAATACATGTTTTCCCTTGTTACATCCTCACTAATGCTTAAGATTTCTGCTTTAACCCAACATAGTGTCTGTCATCATTTGCTTGTACAAGGTTCTTCAAACTGCGTAGCAAACCCTGATCTTGTCTTTCATATAAACCATCCATGTCTTGCAACCGCCTCTTGAACTGTACTTGAAAATCTCCTTTACGGAATCTATAGGTAAGGACCTTAGATTAAGAATTGGGATTCCATCTGAATCTGATGTCACTGAACTTCCAGTTGCCTTGCAGGCTTGACTTGCAGTCCAGTTCTCAGGTTATTCTAAAGTGTAAGATTTAACACCTTGACCACTAACTTGAGCTACAACATCTTCAATTCAGCTTCTTGGATCAATTCGTTTATGTTTAGAGGTTCTTAACCTTGACTTTAATCAACTTTGGTTCCTGGATCACAAATACAGTGGATATGCTAATAACATGCTTTTCCAAATATTATCTTCTTCAGCTCTTATTCTAGTTCATAGGCCTTCAGCACATACAGTTCTTCTAAAGATAATGTGGTTATATCCTTAGATTCCCTGTGGCTCTAATCCTGTGTTCCAGATGATCTGCAGTCCTAACACGAACTTCCTGTAATCTCCCTGTAGAATAATCTTTAAGGCTTTCACAGAGATACCAGGTAGTCCAGTCTGTTCTCCTTCACTACTTAAACCCCTAAGATTTTTCATCCAAAAACTTCAACTCAAATTAACCAAAAATTGTGCCCAATTAATTTCTTCTTTTCCAGCATCCGAATAAACAGTGGGATCCTATAGAATAAGCCTCTGAGGAAATTAGTACCACCTCTTCTTCAACCTGTTTTAGAATTAACTTCATTGGATAATCTTCAGTCAATCTCAGTTGTCTTCAATACCCGGAAAAATCTTCATCTGTGGCTTTTGTTATAATAAATTTAAATTTTAAACTTTATTAAATTTATAAAATAAACTAATTAAAATTTATAACATAAACTAATGAAAGTTTATAAAACAAATTTTATAAAAGTTTATAGAATACATTTAATATTAAGTTTATAAAATAAACTAATTAAGATTTATAACATAAACTGATAAAAGTTTATAAAACAAATTTTATAAAAGTTTATAAAATAAATTTANAATAAAATAAATTTGACATATGAAATTTATAAAATAAACTAATTAAAATTTATAACATAAACTAATGAAAGTTTATAAAACAAATTTTATAAAAGTTTATAGAATACATTTAATATTAAGTTTATAAAATAAACTAATTAAGATTTATAACATAAACTNAAATTTAACATGTAAAATTTATAAGATAAAGTAATTAAAATTTATAACATAAACTAATAAAAGTTTATAAAATAAATTTTATTAAAGTTTATAAAATAAATTTAATATGTAAAATTTATAAGATAAACTAATTAAAATTTATAACATAAACTAATAAAAGTTTATAAAATAAATTTTATAAAATAGATTTAATTTATAAAATTTATAAAATAAGCTAATTAAAATTTATAACATAAACTAATTAAAATTTATAAAATAAATTTTATAAAGTTTATAAAATAAACTTATTAAAAGTTTATAATTAAATTTATCTAACAATGTCTCCTTATGCTTCCAGACAGTTTCGGCACGGTGAACTTCACTGAGTTGTGGATCTTAATTTGTATATCAATTAGTTTGCTCTGATAGCAATTGTTGGGTCCCAAAGTATCGTAGAAGGGGGGGGGGGNTTTAGAGTTCGGTTAGTGGTTCGAGTTCATGAGGTGAATAGTGTTTAGGAGGCTGACTTACTAATTTTCTGTGTTGGTGAATAAACAATAATGTTCTAGAAAATTAGCAAGTAATTTAACGAGACAAGTTTCAGGGAATATATCTTTCGTATATAAACCCTGAGGTTGCTACACCTAGTTAAAAATATAACTGGCTTCTAAAGAACATATTATTTCTTTGCTTCTATAAAGAGATATAGCTTAATCCCTATACAATATTTGACAAGTATTTGTACTAACGGAATCAAGCTAACAGAGAGTGTTTTACAATAGCCCTATGTATTTGCAACATAATGAACTGGCTAAATTATAAAACTCCGGTGAAGAAGGTATATGTATGGCACTGTGACTTCTTCTTCTCCGGCTTCAATATATCTCTCTATATCTCTCTGGTTGGTTGTGTGTCTCCACAAATCCACGAATCAAAATGAACCAGTCAATTTATTTATATATGGTGTATACTTTCAAATCAATTAAATTGATTTATTTCTTTTCAATGCTAAGTCATTTGTTGCGCTTGAATAGGGTGAGTGGTGTGTAGGTCACAAAATAGCTTTTATTGCGCCTTGCTTAGTCTGTTGCGCCTACACTCTAGTTGCAGTGTGTTGGCGCCACAAAATCCCTTAGAATCCTTCAATAGAAGTTTGTTACACCACTAAGTAGTCTTGTTGCGTCTGCACTCTCAATCCCTTATGCAGGCGCCACCAAATGACTTTGATGTGCCTTATACTGATTTTGTTACGCCTACACTCTGTAACCCTTGTGTAGGCGCCACCAAACACTTAGAATACTAGAGGAATTGATTTTCCTTGCGCCAATCTTGTTTGTGGCGCCTACACTCTAGATGTAGTGTGTATGCGCCACAAAATGCCTTGCATAAAAACAAGATTCTCTTAACAACTCCTTTATCTCTTCATCTCAGATATCAATTTTTTGATCCGCAACTTGTATTGAGAGTTAGACTCTGGTGGTGTTAAGGCTATTCAAGTAGAATTGAGAAATTTTCTTACTAATTTTAGATCACTTACTCAAGGAAATGAAAGACTAAAATTAGACAATAGTGGACTCATCAATAGAAACAATTTCCTAGAGTTTGAATGAGTTTAATGGAAGAAATCAAGATAGACTCTGAAAAGGCCACACAATTATTGTGAAATTCTTAAGGTCTCTGATTTTATCAAGAAAGAAGTTAAAATTGAAAAGGACAAAGTCAGGATTTGGGCCGTCTCTGAAAGAAGTTGCATTCTATGCTAAATGATCAAAATTTGCTTAAGTCTGCAGGATTAGGCTATGAAGAAAATACACATTTTAAGGTAGTTATTGTGATTGAAAGCACAAAAACTAACAATATTAAATCTCTTATAAAACTTGTTAAGTTTGTACTCCCTGAAAACTCTATTGGCTCTTCTAGTAATACTAAGAGATCATATACCATGTTAATAAACAATTTTCAAAAAAAGGGGATACAAAAATGCTAGGAAAGAAGTGTGTTAACATAAGTTACTTGTTTAAACCTCAACTTATAGTGAAAATTAGAAAAATTTCAGAACCTGCAAAGACTAAAATAAATAAAAATGATAAAAAAAGGTATCAATAAGACTAACAATTACATGCACTATCTTAATGCTCTAAGGAAATGATACTTCAAATGTGGTAATCGAATTTATCTTTCCTTAGACTGCAAAATTGGTTCAGGAAAGTAAATAAAGACTACAACTCCTTAGTCTCTGAAAGTCATTTAAAAATCACGTAATCTTTTTATCACCTATAGTAATCCAAACCATCACCCCGTATACGAGTAGAAACTATCATGAATTGTACTATGTCTAGTATAAACAAAAGCTAAAACGGTACTGTCAAGTCTAAATTAGGGACCAAGATATGGTACTTAATTAAATATTGATAAAATCACAAAAATGAAAATTGTTCAAAAGTTTGTTAGTAAAAAATGCTAGTAAGAAAGGATCTAATCTTTTGTCAGGTTCCAAAAACTTCTAAGTAGATTTTGATTGGTCTAATTAAGAAAGTAATATTACTGTTAATGATTTCCATCAAACTTATTGTTGAGAATGCACTATAAAAATCTCTATCAATTGTGCTAAAATTGATGTCGTAGTCTTCACCAATTATACTGTTAACAAATTTGCTGTCTCCATTATCCTTTTAGCGCTTAGGAAATTCTCAAAAGAAGATTGTTGTAGAGTGCTTATTGGATATTATTGTAAGCTAAACTCACTATCATGATCGAATATAATTAAGACAATACATATGTATACATGTACATAGGTAAAAATTATATGAAGAACTTTAAATGCTGTACTAATTGGAGAACATATATGTCATGAATTATATTCTGCTTATAATATATTACAGAATCTGATGCAAGACATAGATGTTCTCCAACTAGTACTTCATTTAATGTTTTTCATAGAACAAAACCCTATGTGTGTGTGTGTGTGTATATATATATATATATATATATATATATTGAATATGATGTCTATGACTTTAATAAACTTGCATATGAATATATTAATGAACTTCTATAATCTCCATTTTTTTGAATGATTAGGCTTATAGCCATAAAAATTAGTATCTGTTCTAAGAAATTCTCGGGGTCAGTATAAATTGATCCCAGGATTTGGAATGACAAATAAGTCCTTTACCACTTGGGTCATCTCATACTCAACCTCTATTTATTCTAATTCCTAAGCAATAACTTTTAGGATACTTACAATCATATATTTTTAATTACAAATCTTACTGTTTAAGTGATATTATAAGAAACATATTGTTTGGTATAAATAATATGTTTCAATTAGTATTTTTCAAACTAAGTAAATTAGAATAAATTATTACAAGTTTTTTTTTTGAAAAAAAGGCAAATTTCATTAAGTAGAAATGTCATACAAAAGTGTCTCCACCAAAAGAGTAGGGGGAGACGTAAACACATTGTGACAATTAATAAAACAAGTAATTCTATCCATTTAATGGGCCACCTTATTTTCTTGCTTTCAAACAAAAGAAACAGAGATCTCCATATTAGATTGAAGTAGTTGACGACAGCTTTCCAGTACATGCCCTACTTCTAACTGATTAACAACCCTCCACTGCAGTGCTTGTACTGTGAGTAAAAAGTTTGATTCAATGATGACCTTCTGTGGCGGCCGTGACATGACCTGGGAAAGAGACTCTTTCACACCCATCGCTTCTACTTCAAAAACTGAACCTGGGCCTGATAAACGTAAATTCTTCCCTGCAACATAAATGCCTGTATGGTCACGAAAGACCATTTCTATTATAAATGACCAGCCCCTTGGAACACAGATGCATCTACATTCAGTTTTAAGTATCATTCCTCAGGTGGCTTCCAGCTCTTAGTCTCTTTTTCCCATTACATTACCCCCAACAGTAGTGCATTTCTCATGAGTACGTACACCTAGCTGTTCTCCATTCTGCTACCATTTTAGAGATCTAGTCCATTACAGTTGCTAGTGTCACAAACTTGTCTTCCCACACCTTTTTATTATGCCAAAACCATACACCTCAAAATACTATAATTATCTTGATTACTTCTTCAAACAGACCATTAATAAGCTTACCTTGAAGCCATTCTAGGGCTGAGTCGACAGCCTGCATGTCATATATTGTTCCTCTATGCTGCTAGCATTCAGTAACAAAGTGACAATCTAAAAAAATATGAAGCAGATGTTCAATGTCCACTTGACACATTGGATATGCAATGGGAAGAGTCACACCCTTGGAGCTTAGACATTTTCGCACAGGAACATTATTTCTGCAGAATTGCCATAAGGCAATTTTCATTTTGTGAGGTATTGAAAGCCTCCATATTTTATTCCACCCACCAGTCTGAGTAATATTAGTTGTGCCTATATTTTGTTCATGCCACATCTGATAGCCCGTCTTCACACTGTACTGACCATCTGTAAAACGAACCCATGCTACTCTGTCTCTAACCTATCACTAGGTAATAAATGTTGCTAAAATAGCTCTAGCATCCTCCTCCTGGAATTGCTCCTGGAACCTACGAACATCCCTGCTAGATATAATTATCTGTATAACTTGTACACCTTTCAGTATGAACAAGTTGGGGGAGATTGCTAGATATAATTGCTAATGTCAGTGTTTAAGCAAACAGGTACTGATCAGAGTTTACCAAGAAAGCTACTGTCAAGCAAAGCTATCCGCCAAAGATACTGTCATGCATGCAAGGTTACTGTCAAGAAAGATACTGTCATGCATACGCGCAAAAGTTACTGTCATGCAACTTACTGTCAAAGAAGTTACTGTCAAGAAAGTTGCTGTCAGGAACGTTTTGGTATTTGAGTTTATCTTCAGAGTTAGTGAAGCCAGAATTTACAAGGTGATCATAATCTATACAGTTGAAGTTATATTGGGAAGATGATGATCACAAGAATGGAAAGTCTTCGAAGATCAAGACAAATATATTAAAGATATATATACTGAAGCGAAGATGCGGAGCTAAACAAGGAAAGAGATAAAGCAGCAATCTATAATTGATATGTATAATAGCTGATTTATAGCATATTGATATAGATTGATTGAAACTGTGTACTATATAAACACAGATAGGTTTACCCTAGAAGGGTGATCGCTTGCTACATTCGAAGGTGTAACCTAGCAGCTGTCAAAGATATTCGTTCATCTTTGATAGAGAACTTGTAAACGTTGATTCAAGTTAATACAAAGTACTTCTTTATTTACGTATAACAGTTCATTGTTCGTGTATAAACGGCCTAACAATTGGTATCAGAGCCTACGCTGTTTAATCTATACAGTTTTCGATCTATTCACGAACAAAACAATGTCTGAGACAAACCAAAACGGGAACAAATTAAACCAGATGAGCAGGTATGAGTCTATTAGGGTTCCTATACTCAAGGCATCAGAATATCCTATCTGGAAAGTGAAGATGACCATGTTTCTGGAAGCTATAGATCCAGAATATCTTGAAAGAATTGAAGATGGTCCTCACAATCCCACAAAGCTGTCTGTGCCTGTTAATGGTGAAGAACCAAGGCTTATTCCCAAGGAAAAGAAGGACATGACTGCTGAGGATATTGCATCAATTGCAAAAGATGCAAAGGTTAGACATCTTCTCCACAGTGCTTTGGATAATGTTATGTCTAACAGAGTAATTGCATGTAAAAGTGCAAAGGAAATTTGGGATGCTTTGGAGACTAGATGTCAGGGAACCAAGGCTATCAAGAAGAATAGAAAGACCATACTCACACAGGAGTATGAACACTTTGATTCAAGGGCTGATGAATCATTGACTGATACTTATGACAGATTTGTAAAGCTATTGAATGATCTGTCATTAGTTGACAAAGAGTATGATTTGGAGGACTCTAATCTGAAATTTCTCCTTTCTCTGCCTGAACAGTGGGATTTGAAAACCACTACCTTAAGAGATAACTATGAGCTAGGAGAGATGGAACTTGATGAAATTTATGGGATGCTCAAAACCCATGAATTAGAGATGGAGCAAAGGAGCAAGAGGAACAGCAAGAAGACAAGACCTGTTGCTCTAAAAGTGGGAGAAAAGCCCTTGAAGAAAGAAGAATCAAGGAAGAGAGCTAAGGGAAAAGCTCTAACCCTAAACTCTGAGTCATCAAACTCTGATGGTGACTCTAGTTCTGATGAATCATCTGAATCTTCTGATGAAGATGATAAGGAAAAGATGATGGAAATGGCTGTCCTGATGGTGAAGACATTCAAGAAGATGGGCTTCACAGGGTTCAAGAAAGGGAAGAAGTTTTCTAGAAGCAGCTCAAAATATGGCAAAAAGGACTTTGCAAGAGCTGATGGTAAAGACAGGAAGCCTGGTAAAACTGATAAATCCAAGCTACCTTGCTACAACTGTGGAGAGAAAGGGCACTTTGCAACTGAGTGCAAGAAAGGAAAGCAGGAAAAGGCCCTCATCTCAAAAGGCAAGGACTGGGCAGATACATCAGACTCTGATGGTGAAGTCAACTATGCACTCATGGCTTCTATTGATAATCAGCCATCTGAAATTCAGGTACCTCAAACTTCTCTTGCTTTTGATACTGATAATATATCTGAACTTAGAGTCTATCTCAAAAGTTTGTTGATTAGTTATAAAGATCAGACAAAAGAGAATGAGAGGATAAAATCTGAGAGTTCCACTATTAAGAATAGAAACATCTTTCTTGAAAATGAGCTAGTAATTCAAAATGCTGTTAAAAAGGAGAGAGATGATGCTGTGTATGTTAAAGAGGAACTACTTAAGAGATTTAAATACCTTGAATCTGAATTGGCTAAAGAGAGAAAAATTATTGAGACTTGGACTAAATCAGGTAAAAGTACTCAACAAGTTTTTCAGGATAGCCCTACTGGTTTAGGTTATGGTGAGAATGATGAGCTTAGATTTCAGGATAATGTTAAGGTTAAGTCTCATCCCCCACCTAAACCTAAATCAGAACCAATGAAATTTGTTCCTGAGTCCTCTAAGACAAACTCTGAGACAGTTAAAAAGGAGGAAAAGCAAGAAACTATTAAAGAGACTGTCAAAGAGGAGGTTAAAAAGAAGCCTGTTAAAGTGAGTTTTAAACAGGTTAATGTTGGACTTATGACAGACAAGCAACTCAAGCAAAAGCTGAAAGAGGTAAAGTCTGTTAATAAGGTGAAATTGTCTAGGAAAAATAGAAATGGTAAAGTTGGTATTGATAAAAGCAATAATTATATGCCTATTCCTGATGCTCCTAGAAAAACATGCTTTAACTGTGGTAGTCCTAACCATCTTGCTATTTTTTGCAGGAAAAATAAGAATGTGAATTCTTTACCCTCCAAGTCAGGGGATAAGAAATATAATGTTAGGACTAGACCTATGACTTATTGTAACCATTGTGGAAGCACATGGCACTCGATGTACACTTGCAAGAATTATCATAAATTTTATCACAATTATTATGAATTGAAGCCCAATTTGAAATGGGTCAAAGTTAATTCCGCTAGTGTAAAGTCTGATAAGTCAAATGTTAGCTTACACTCTGATAACAGAAATAATTCCGCTGCAAAAGCTAACAACCATAAAAAGGACAAAGGATCCAAGCAAGTCTGGATCCTTAAAACTAAACATTAGTTTGTTTGTGATTGCAGGGCAACAGGGAAAGTATCCTAGTTTTGGACAGTGGATGTTCAGGACACATGACTGGAAATAAAGCCCTGCTATCAGACTATGAGGAAAAGGCTGGCCCAAATGTTTCTTATGGAGATGGCAACATAGGAAGAATTTTGGGATATGGCAGTATAAATTTGGGAAATGTCATCATCACTAATGTAGCTCATGTCCCAGGACTCAAGCATGATCTGTTATCTGTGAGTCAACTCTGTGACAGAGGTTATAAAGTAAGCTTTGATGAAGAATGTTGTGAAATCATAAGCAAAGCTACTGGGAAACTAGCTCTTCTTGGACACAGGCACAATAACATCTATGAAGCTAGAGTTTCTGTAAACTCTGAAGGAAAGGCTATCTGTTTGGCTTCAACAGTGTCCAGTGAAGAAAGTTGGAAATGGCATAAGAAGCTCTCCCATCTCAATTTGAACAACATTAATGAGTTGATCAGAAAAGATCTGGTGAGAGGTCTTCCAAAATCTCTACTCAGTCTAGATGGCCTATGTGATTCATGTCAAAAGGCCAAGCAAAGGAAGACATCATTCAAGAGCAAAACTGAATCAGCAATTGTGCATCCCTATCATTTACTTCATGTTGATCTATTTGGTCCAGTGAATGTTGAATCTATTGGAAGAAAAAGATATGCTTTAGTCATTGTTGATGAATATACCAGATACACATGGGTGTATTTTCTAGCGAAGAAGGATGAAACTCAACAAACTCTGATGGAGCATGTAAAGCTACTGGATAATGGATCTGAGCACAAAGTAAAGATAATCAGAAGTGATAATGGAACTGAATTCAGGAATGCTACTATGGAAGAATTCTGCAAGGACAGAGGGATTAAGCAAGAGTTTGCTGCACCAGGTACACCACAACAAAATGGTGTAGTTGAAAGGAAAAATAGAACTCTTATTGAAGCTGCCAGAACCATGCTAGATGAAGCTAAATTACCAACCTATTTCTGGGCAGAAGCTGTTCAAACTGCTTGTTTTACTCAGAATTCTACTCTGATAAATAAGCATGGAAAAACACCATATGAGATGGTGAAAGGGAAACAGCCTAATCTAAAGTATTTTCATATCTTTGGCTGTAAGTGTTTTGTGTTGAAAACACACCCAGAACAGCTTACAAAATTTGAGTTAAAAGCCGATGAAGGAATCTTTGTGGGATATCCAATTTCTACAAAGGCATTCAGAGTTTACAATCTGAGAACAAGGGTGGTCATGGAATCAATTCATGTGTCATTTGATGACAAGAAAATCACTGGACTTGAAGATGCTGATGATCATGATCAACTACACTTTGAAAATGAAGAACTATTCTCTGATCCGATAAACTCTGATGAAATTTCCACAGACTCTAATGGAGCATACTCTGTACCTCTGATAGTCTCTGATAAAGATCATGTTGAAGTGATAAACTCTGATCAGTCACATCCTGCAGAATCAAATAATGAGACTAATTCAGGGCAATCAAATAATAATGATTCCAACTCTGCTAACTCAAACTTTGAGGGCTCATATTCAGGGGGAGCCTCAGAAAATGCAGAGAGCATGGATCAAGGGGGAGAATCCAGAAATGCAAGGAATCAGTTGCCACATGCTATTAAATGGTCAAAGTCTCATCCAAGGGATCAAATAATTGGAGATCCAGAAGCTGGTATTCAAACCAGAAGTGGCACATCAAATGAATGTCTGTATCATGCATTTTTGTCACAGACAGAACCAAAGAAAATTGGTGAAGCTCTTCTAGATGCTGATTGGATTACAGCAATGCAAGAAGAGTTGAATGAATTTGAGAGAAATGAAGTTTGGACACTAGTACCAAGACCAAAGAACAGATCAATTATTGGTATAAAATGGGTGTTCAGAAACAAGATAGATAGTGAGGGAATAGTGACAAGGAACAAAGTTAGACTAGTGGCCAAAGGATTCTCTCAACAGGAGGGTATTGACTATGATGAAACCTTTGCACCAGTTGCAAGGTTAGAGGCCATAAGGATGTTTCTAGCATATGCATCACACAAGAAATTCAAGGTCTTTCAGATGGATGTAAAAAGTGCCTTTCTAAATGGGAAACTAGATGAAGAAGTGTATGTTGAGCAACCACCAGGGTTTGTGGATCCCAAGTATCCTGATTATGTCTACAGGCTGGACAAGGCCCTTTATGGATTAAAACAGGCACCTAGAGCATGGTATGAAACACTAGCCAAATTTCTCTTGGAAAGTGGTTTCACCAGAGGTACTATTGATAAAACCTTGTTTTATTTTCAAAAAGGTAAGGACCTGTTGTTAGTTCAAATATATGTTGATGACATAATTTTTGGATCCACTAATCCCAAACTCTGTGAAAGATTTGCTAAACTTATGCAGTCTAGATTTCAAATGAGCATGATGGGGGAGCTAAGTTATTTTTTGGGTCTGCAAGTGAAGCAACTTGAGGATGGAATTTTCATAAATCAAGCCAAGTACACCAGAAATTTGTTGAAGAAATTTGGGATGCTTGATAGCTCTTCTGCACCCACTCCCATGGCTACTGCAACAAAGTTAGATAAAAACAGCGGTGTTTCAGTAGATGCCACCATCTACAGAGGCATGATTGGTTCACTTCTGTATCTTACTGCAAGCAGACCTGACATCATGTTTGCAACCTGTTTGTGTGCTAGATTTCAAGCTGATCCAAGGGAACCACACTTAATTGCTGTAAAGAGAATCTTCAAATATCTTAAAGGAACCATTACCTTAGGGCTGTGGTATCCTAGAGAATCAGATTTTAAGTTAATTGGTTACTCTGATGCAGACTTTGCAGGTTGTAAAAATGACAGAAAAAGCACCAGTGGAAGCTGTCAATTTCTAGGTGACAGAATTGTTTCTTGGTTCAGTAAGAAACAAAAATCCACATCTACATCTACAGCAGAGGCAGAGTATATTGCTGCAGGAAGCTGTTGTGCACAGATTCTTTGGATGAGGAATCAGTTGCTGGATTATGGGTTAGATTATTCTAACATTCCTATCTTTTGTGATAATCAAAGTGCTATTGCCATGACAGGAAATCCAGTTCAACATTCCATGACAAAGCACATCAGCATCAGATATCATTTCATAAGGGAGCATGTAGAGGAAGGAGACATTGAGCTTATTTTTGTGCCTACAGACCAACAGCTAGCTGATATTTTCACTAAACCATTGAGTGAAAGCACTTTCACAAGGCTGGTAAATGAACTTGGAATGATCTCTGGATCAGACTAAGATTTGTGGTTAGGCTCATTAAACTCTGTCTATTACATGTCATATAATGCTCTCTATTCCACCTACATGTGAACTGTTTTGTAAACTCTGCTCTTATACTCTGAAGGTCAAGTTTTGCATATAAACTCTGACTGTCAAACTCTGTTTGTGTAAACTCTGATGCACCACATCTTTGCCAGTCGCATGATTGTCAGTTAGTAGTCATGAACCCTATTTTGGTATATATGATCTGAATTTAGAAATGTGCAGAATACTTTACACGAGCATGCTATTACGGTTTGTTTTTTTTTGCATCTCTTAAGTTATTGATCTAAATCTAAGTTAGTATTCACTGTTCACATTTACTCTCGAAGGCATAGATATAAGCTGATGATCTGATAAACTCTGATAGTTATAACATCTGATAGTTTATTGACTGGAACGATCCATGAACATATTTAAAAATATGGGCTAAAATGTAATTACATTTTTGGGGACCAGTTCAATATTGCTGTATTATTTTTGTTTAGTTGTGATTAGGAAGATCCATGAACATACTTCTTAAAAGTATGGGCTAAAATTTACTTAAGTTTTTGGGGACTAAATTCACAAATACTGATTACTGGAAACAGTTTTCCTTTGAGATCATGATGTGGTTTAGGACGATCCATGAACATGCTGGTAAAAAGTATGGGCTAAAACTTATTTAAATTTTTGGGGACTAATTCACATATTATTATAAAAAAAAAATTGTAAATTGTTTACAATTGCAGTATTGTACAAATTGTGTCAAGGTGTATAGTTCGGAGTTTAGTAATCATCAGTGAAAATTAGCCATGAGAGTTTAGGTGTACAGTATTTACTACTTTGCTTTAGATCTATAAAGTCTGAGATTCTCTAAATACTGATCGTAAACTCTGCTAACCACACACGTTTCACATCTGCATACTCTGTACTAAGTGATGTGTATTGAGATTGGGTCATTGACAAACTCAGATAGTCATGTGTTATTTTCTGATAGTTTAATCTCTGATGATTAAATTATTATTTGTGTCAGATTTACACAAAAATTGATTTGATATTATTTTTATTCAAAATAATATTGATCTTTCAGAATTATGAGTGGTGTTTACAAACGGCTAACTTGTAGCAGTTTATTCATCTTGAATATGGAAACTTAGAGTGTTCACACGACTTATTTATTCATTGTCCTAATGGCTAATGTCAAAAAGGGGGAGAAAGTAGTTCCAGGCAACTTTTCACATTCTCTGATAAGTATCTTTTGAAAACTGATAGTAGTTAAACTCTGTTAGTATTCTGATAAGTACTTAGTATATGTTTGCCTGTTATATGTTTTGACATCATCAATTATCTGTATAACTTGTACATCTTTCAGTATGAACAAGTTGGGGGAGATTGCTAGATATAATTGCTAATGTCAGTGTTTAAGCAAACAGGTACTGATCAGAGTTTACCAAGAAAGCTACTGTCAAGCAAAGCTATCCGCCAAAGATACTGTCATGCATGCAAGGTTACTGTCAAGAAAGATACTGTCATGCATACGCGCAAAAGTTACTGTCATGCAACTTACTGTCAAAGAAGTTACTGTCAAGAAAGTTGCTGTCAGGAACGTTTTGGTATTTGAGTTTATCTTCAGAGTTAGTGAAGCCAGAATTTACAAGGTGATCATAATCTATACAGTTGAAGTTATATTGGGAAGATGATGATCACAAGAATGGAAAGTCTTCGAAGATCAAGACAAATATATTAAAGATATATATACTGAAGCGAAGATGCGGAGCTAAACAAGGAAAGAGATAAAGCAGCAATCTATAATTGATATGTATAATAGCTGATTTATAGCATATTGATATAGATTGATTGAAACTGTGTACTATATAAACACAGATAGGTTTACCCTAGAAGGGTGATCGCTTGCTACATTCGAAGGTGTAACCTAGCAGCTGTCAAAGATATTCGTTCATCTTTGATAGAGAACTTGTAAACGTTGATTCAAGTTAATACAAAGTACTTCTTTATTTACGTATAACAGTTCATTGTTCGTGTATAAACGGCCTAACAATCCCATTGTTTGGCATTTGGTGAACAAACTCGAGACTGATTCATTCCTAACCGCATAAATGTTACTTTGTGCTATATAAAAATCCATCTTCCTTCTAAGCCACATATCTTTTACTGTAACTATGTCAGAGCCATCCCCCACAACACATCTCTAGCCCTTAAACAATATTTCTTTTGCTATCTATATTCCCGACCATATAAAACTCGATCTTGTCCCCTGGTTGCCCTAAAAAAATGAGAGTCAAAGAAGTACCTTACCCAATATACTCGAGAAACAAGTGAATGAAGGTTTGTAATGAAATTCCAGCAATGCTTTCTCCAAAGAGAGAGATGTTGAAATCATATAGATTACAGAAGCCCAATCCTCCTTTAATCTTCGACATACTTATTTCATCCTAAGAAAGCCACATGACACCTTTCCCATCAGTCGAATTTGAACTCCACTAGTAATTGTTTAGCATCCTTTCAATTTCTTGGCATAACGATTTGGGAAGTAAAAAACACAACATAAGTACGAAGGAATCGATTGTGCAACATTTTTTTTTATTAAAATCGTCTTTCCTGCCCTAGACAGTAGTTTCACTTTCCAACCTTTAATACGTTTCCATACCTTGTCTTTGAGGAAGGCAAACACCCATTTTTTCGATCTCCAAATAAGTGATGGTAGGCCAAGATATTTGTTGTTTCGAATGTCATTAGATATTCCAAGGATCCTAGCCAACTCCTCCTATTTGTCACGTCGTACATTCACACTAAAGAAAATCCTCGATTTCTAGAAATTGACTGACCTGAGCTTCTTTCATACTCTTTGAGCAATGATTTTGTAGTAGCTGTTTCATCAGTGTTAGCTTTAAAAAATAGAATACTGTCGTCCGCAAACAACAGGTACGCGATGATTGGGCCTGTAGGGCTAACACAAAGCAAAAATAGATATGGACGCAAACCTCTCTTCGGAATAATCGATCCTATCGATGAGTCATTAAAATCCTGAATTTAGAACTTGACCCAATTTTGAAAAATATTGAAGATTTAAATTAGGATGTCATACTTTATATTTAGATATGTTCTATTAGTGTTTAATTATTTTTGAAACTTTATCTAAATAAATATCTTTTTAATATTATTAATAGTCAACTATTTTTTGTTCAGCAAAATAATATTATATAAATTTTAGCAATTAAGTTTTTATAGAACTGGGTGTAGCGCATTAATGTTAACTTTGAGAGAAATAGAGAGATATCAGCTAGTAAAATTGTACCCCCTCCATCTCACAATATGTGTCCACTTTATAAATTTCACACATATTAAGGAGTATTTAATAGTACAATTCTACCTATGTAATCAGATTAGAATATTAACTATTTTACCTATGTAATACTCCCTCCGTTTTTTTAACAAGTCGCTTTGACTTTTGACACACATTTTTAGGTGCTTTGAACGCATAGTAAAAATAATTATTTTTCAAATTTTATTTTTTTGAATTAAAATATGTAATCAATATTTTAATTCAGAAAAAGAAAATTTTAAAATATTTATTTTTACTATGCGGTCAAGGCACCTAAAGATGTGTGCTACAAGTCAAAGTGACTTATAAAAAATGGAGTAAGTAGTCTTATTTAGTGTTGTACACTAAGTAACTCCTCTCTTCATGTGTATTTAATTTAGTCAATATTTGAAAAAGAAAGGGTACTTTCAAAAAATATTCCACATATTTGTATGTGAAAAAGAACAAGACACATAAAATGAGATTTTTTTTATCAAACAAGACATATATTGTGAGATGGATGAAGTATTTAAATTAATTTAATATTTATCATTAATTAAATTGTTACATAATATTTATCAAAATTTTACCTTTTACCTTTATCAGTTTACAATATTAACAAATATCATTCTAACACAATTAAAAAATTAAAATTTTCAAATTTACAAGTCTAGGGCGGCTAAATTGCCTGGTAATTAGTAGGGTTGGACATCGGGTCACTTCAGGGTCGAGGAATGCTATCCCCGCCCCCGATCCCCGAACCCAAACCCTATCTTCGAACCCGCCCCGAATGAGGAACGGGGATCCCCGCGGGGAATCAGATAATTTTTATTATTTTTCAATTTTTTTATAAAATATAAAATATTTTTTCTAAACATATATTAACATGATAAATTATAATATTTTATATACATTTTTTAATTTAATGCTATATTTTAATCCCGAATTCAAATTAACATTTATTTACAATATATATAAAAGATTAAAATTATATTATATTATAGTATGAAAATTTTAAAATAATAATATGGAATTAAAAAATTAAATTAAAATAATATATATAAATTATATATATAGTTAATAATTTATTTGATACATATAAATATATATAAAATATTAAATTTATTAAATATTAGAAACGAGAATCGGGGATTGGGGTGGGGAGAACCTAATCCCCGATCCCGCCGCGATCCCCGAAATTTTTATAAATTTTCCCCGTTCCCCTCCCCGAACCCGAAAAATTTCCTGACCCGAACGGGACGGAGATCGAATCGGGATGGGGCGGGGCAGGTTGAATGCCCATTCCTAATGTAATAGTCTTATTTAGTGTTGTACACTAAGTAACTCCTTGGTTTTTTCATGTGTAAATATTGGAAGTATAAAAGAAAGTGTACTTTCAAAAAATATTCTACATATTTGTATGGGAAAAAGAACAAGATGTTGTGAATATATAAATAGAGACTAGAAAGTATAAAGAGAGATTGTATTCATTTTCTATATCTCACCACAACTTCATACAAACCTATATATAGGACATAGAATTAAGTTATACAGAATTGAAAAGCCAAAGGTTGGCAAACTAAAAGACTTACATTAGAAATGTAGAAAGTCATCCAACTATTCATATTTCATAACACTCCCCCTGTATGACTTGTACTAATATCATGCCTCGTTAAGACCTTACTAAGAAAAAGCCTATGGAAAAAACCCTAGTGAAGGAAAAAAATTACATGTGTTTTAAAGATAATAAAATATCATGTCTCCCCCTCATTTTAAGATGATTATGAATATCACAATATATCTCAAAATTTGCGTAATCCAATCTTGTGTATCAATTTCTCGAATGAAGATATATGAAGTGCCTTTGTGAACAAATCTGCCAGATTTTCACATGAACGAATTCGATCAATATCTCCTCTTTGTTGAAGTTCATGGGTGAAGAAGAATTTTGGTTCAATGTATTTTGTCCGATCTCCTTTAATGTAGCCTTTTCTAGTCTGAGTGATACATGATTCGTTGTATTTGTATAAAATAGTAGGAATCCCTTTGTTGAGTGAAAGACCATATAACTCTCGGATATGATGGACCAAAGATCTTAGCCACACACATTCGTGACTTGTTTCATGAAGTGCCAATAGTTCAGCATGGTTTGTTGAGGTTGCTGCAAGGGGTTGCTATTAGATCTCCAAGATATTGCAGTATCACCATATGTGAATATGTAACCTGTTTGTGATATTCCTTTATGGCGATCAGATCGATATCCAACGTCGGCATATCCAACTAGTTCAACTTTTGAATCTTTAGCATAAAATAAACCCATATCCATTGTACCTCGAAGATATCTAAAAATTTGTTTCACACCCGTCCAATGTCTTTGAGTTGGAGTAGAACTATGTCTTTCCAATAAATTAACAGAAAATGCAATATCAGGGCGTGTACAATTGACAAGATACAATAGTGCATCAATAACACTAAGATATGGTACTTCATGACCGAGAAGTTCTTCTCCCTATTCTCTAGGACGGAATGGATTCTTCTTCTTTTCAAGTGAACGAACAACCATGTGTGTACTCACAGGGTATGATTTATCCATGATAAAACATTTAAGGATCTTTTCAATATATGATGACTGGTGAACAAAGATTCCCTTTGATAAATGTTCAACTTGAAGACCAAGACAATAATTTGTTTTACCCAAATCTTTCATTTCAAATTCTTTCTTCAAGTATGCAATTATCTCATCAAGTTCATCATGGGTCCCAATGATATTCAAATCGTTAACATAAACTGCAATGATAACAAATCCCATTTTTGTCCTTTTAATAAAGACACATGGACAAATGACATTATTAATGTATCCTTCTTTCAAAAGATACTCACTGAGATGATTATGCCACATCCACCCTGATTGTTTCAACCTGTACAAAGATCTTCTTAATTTGATTGAGTACACCTATCGGGGTCTAGAATTAAATGCTTCAGGCATTTGTAATCCATTGGGAATTTTCATGTAAATTTCATTATCAAGTGACCCACAAGTAGGGATGGCATTCGGGTCGGATAGGCTCGGATATGGCAATATCCATATCCATACCCGAAAATCCGAGCCATACCCGAATCCGATCCATACACGAAAAATACCCGAAAATTAATATCCATATCCGAATTCAACGGATACCCGAAACCCGAAAATGTTTTTAAAAATAGTATTTTTTTAAAAAGAATTGTTGATTTTAAAATTATTATAATAACTTTATTATATTAGCTAACTTTTAATAATCTATAATTATTATAAACTTTTATTTTTTACGATAAAAGTTTTTAGTAATTTCAATTAAATATTATTATTTTTCATAAAATATTTTATTTAATTTTTAAAATAAAATCAATTCATTGTAAATTTTAAAAAAAATATTTTATATTTTATGAACTTAGTCCGACTAATTTAGTCAATAACCCTAATTCCACTTCTACTTTTGTTATTAATAATTTACTAACAAATAATACATACTCCATATAAAGTATATATTATAATGTATAATATACAAGATACAACATATGATATACAATATATGAAATATAAAATATAATAAATATAATTAGGGTTTTTTCGGGTTTCGGGTTTGCCTCGGGTTTNTAATTTAATCAATAACCCTAACTCCACTTCTACTTTTGTTATTAATAATTTATTAACAAATAATACATACTCCATATAAAGTATATATTATAATGTATAATATACAAGATACAACATATGATATACAATATATGAAATATAAAATATAATAAATATAATTAGGGTTTTTTCGGGTTTCGGGTTTGCCTCAGGTTTGGATCGGGTTTCGGGTTTCGGGTCGGGTTTTAGTTCGGTATACATGAAATCCATATCCATATCCAAAATCTTTCGGGTTTAAAATTTAAATCCATATCCATATCCAAATCCAAAAAATCGGGTTCGGTAAATCCAAAAAATCGGGTTTCGGATCGGTTATCCGTCGGGTCGAATAATTTTGCCATTCCTACCCACAAGTAAGCAGTCACAACATCCATTAAATTCATTCAGATCCCTTCTATAATTGATAGGCTAAGTAAAAATATGAATGTTATTGCATCCATAACTGGTGTATAAGTCTCTTCATAATTAATTCCTGGACTTTGCGAGAAATCTTGGGCAACAAGGCGTGCTTTGTATCTCACAACTTCATTTTTCTCATTTTGTTTGCGCACAAATACCCATATATAACCAACGGGTTTCACACCTGCAGGTGTTTGGCCAATTGGTCTAAAAACTTGATGTTTTTAAAGTGATTTCAATTCTGTCTCAATAACATCTCTCCATTTTGGCCAATCATTTCTTCTTTTACATTCATAGATCGATCTAGGTTCATGATCCTCGATTTCTTCAGAAATGTCAAGAGCAACTGCATATGCAAATACTTCATCCATGACAATTTCTTTTCTATTCCGCCTCCTTCCTGAAATGACATAATTTATCGAGATCTCTTCATTGTCAACAATTTCAGGTGTTCGATCATCTTTTGAAGACGTCTCTTCAATGATCGATTCCATTTCATTAGGAATGATGTCATTTGATGTACCAGTTTACTTATCAAACTTCCTTGTTTTTCTTGGATTTTTATCCTTGGATCCAATAGGTCTACCACGATTTTGGCGTGTTTTAGACTCATTTTTTAGCATGATTTTATTTCCTTCATTGGGAAGTTTAATCTTACAAGGAGAATTGATGGCTGGTATATGTAACTTTGTGACATTTTTGACATCAGTAAATGCATCGGGCAGTGTATTCACAACTTTCTGTAGGTGGATAATCTTTTAAACATCAAGTTCACATTGACTTGTGCGAGGATCATAATGAGATAGAGAGGCTGCATTCCACAAAATTTCCTGTCTTTCCTTACCAAATTTTGACTTTTCTCCCCCTAATGCAGGAAAAATTGTCTCATCAAACTGACAGTAGGAAAATCTTACCTTGAATAAACCACCAGTCGTGGGCTCTAAATATTTGATAATTGAGGGAGAGTCAAACCGAACGTATACCCCTAATCTTCTTTGGGGACCCATTTTCGTTCTTTGGGGAGGAGATATCGGCACATAAACTGCGCACCCAAAAACTCTTAAGTGAGAGATATTTGATTCTTGATCATTTATAAGCTGCAATGAAGAATATTTATGATAAGCAGTTGGTCTTAAATGAACAAGTGATGCAACATGTAATATTGCATGTCCCCAAGTAGTATTTGGTAAATTTGTCCTCATAAATAAAGGCCTAGCAATCAACTTTATCCGCCTAATAAAAGATTCTGCTAAACCATTTTGGGTATGTGTGTGAGGAACCATATATTCTATATCAATCCCAATCGACATGCAATAATCTTTAAAAGATTGAGATGTGAATTCTCCTGCATTATTCATTCGGATTTTCTTAATTGCATGATCCGAAAATTGTGTCCTTAATCAATATTGATTATGTGTATTTGTATTATAGTTCATTCGCCAATTGTTTTACGTTCTAATCAATATTGGTTTGACATTTTCTAGGCACTATCTGCAATCACAAACATTCTTGTACATTTGCATTGTCCATTCTATAACTTGAAAAATCTGAAGCTGCCCTATGGATGTGACGAATCAAGTATTTAGTGAAAACTAAGTGCCACGATTGTCAAAACTAAGGTATTTAGTGACATCTGTACTCCTTAATGCAATGGTGCATGCGTTTATATTTATCATGTTTGTCTAGTAAATTATGATTTATGTACGATTTTATTGTAAAATTATGCATTATACCTTCAAATTTTTGGTTTTCCTTTGATGGGGGATAGGGCATGTGTGATGACACTGTTGAAATGAAGAATCCAAAAGAGGATACGGTAGAAAGTTTTGTAGTAAATGCTGAGAATGTCAGAGAGATTGAAGCTTCTGTGTCACAGGAAAAACAGAATCGAGGGGGAACTTGTGGTGAAGGTTGTTTTGTGTTATGGCGGGGCCATGAAGTTAACTCTGAATATGTAGGCCCTTCTTGAATTCATCCTGAAAAGGTATCCAGATACCTTTAAGCATCTAACAATACAAAACAAGAAAATCTGGACAATAAAGCTGGGAATGTTGTGCTCTGCAGTGAATGCCTTCACCGAAACCTCTATGACTGAGGTCGACAGCAAGATGCTGACCGAGTACAGGGATCTTTTTGCTGATTTGCAGAGATGGGGATTCAATTTAGATTGGCTAATAGGACATCTTAACTATGTTGAACAGATGCATGAACTTTTTTCCACTGACTCTCGCATTGATAGAGCCACAAGTAAACTACAAGATCTGCTTCTTGATGCCAAGGAGATGACAGATTCAGTTTGGAATATGGGTACCAGCCTTGCTGCTACTGCTTGCTACATTGGAGATGGTACATTTTAAGCATTTAATTTTCAAAAAGAATGTAAAGAAATAGCCGAAGAATAAGTTGTTGTTACCCACTGCTTCACAACATCAACTACAATATTGTTGAGCCTGTGAAGGAGGGGTCTTTTTAGTTGAATTAGATATTAAGCGTGAGACCAATTTAGTCACTTTTGAATACCTTTTAGTAAATATTTTCTTACAACGAAATTTGTATTAACTGGGACACAAAGTGCCAAATTATTTATAGATTATGTCCAGTAGTTGGCTGGCCCAACCAAGTAATCGAGGTTCATCTCATACGTATCTATGATATCTATAGGTATGTGTTAAATATGGAACACAGCATGTTGAATATATAACTTTCATAATTGTGCTAACTGTAAAATTGTATTTTTACACAATGTTAAACAGCTAAAGTTTGAATCACATCGTTGTTATTCATTGTCTCCTGAATCACTAAACGAGCTCATACTTCGAATGAAAGTTGAAGATTCTAAAATAATGCAACCAGTTTATTGGCTTTACCTAGCTCACCAATTCTATATCTGAAGTCCCACCACAAGTATCACAATACAACTGCAATTTTGCGGAATCTTGATTCATGTGCTTGCCTGCTTTGACAACCCTAGGCTTGATCATCTTCAGTTGCCTAAATCTTTGTGTTAGCCTGCTTTAAAGTGACTCCAGCTGGAATCGTGCACTTAGTACAAAAAAGTCTTTATTTTCCAGCTTTACTAATTCCAGATCTCTTTGATGTGCTTCTTCTTGTGAATATATGTGACTATTTCCTTGCACCTGCCAGTTCACAGAATCTCACAATAATTCTGAATAGGTGAGGTTGACTATCGTGGTCACACATTATAAGAATGACTTAAATAAGGGGAACATTGCAATGTTGGCACTGAAGCTCTGCAATTTCATTGCCATTGGTTTCTTTGGCAAAAGATTGGAAATTTCGGAGTTGGAAAATGTTTATATTAGATATCGGGATCTCATTTCGCACAAGGCACGGGCGTTTAAATTAAAGAAGTCCTCCAGGAAGCGAGCTTATGAGCTCATGAAAGTATATTTATCTTCATAATATATTGATCAAACTTTGTTTTGACCTTGTATGGGCACATCTGCAATCTCCAACATTCTAGTACATTTGTGTTGCAGCATTGTTCTGAAATATTTGAAGCTACCTAAAAGGAATCGAGTATATCTAGTTCTGTAAGACAATTCATAATTAGTGGCTCTCCACAGTGTTATATATTTACACTCTTATTTCTAAACTAATTTGCCTAAACACCTAAAGAATAAAGATACAGAAAGAGGAATGAAGAATTGCAGATGAGTGAATTGGCAAGTAGCGGGAACTACCCGAAGTAAATCAAGCTGACCAAGACCACTGCATTATTTTCTATAGCAGACTTGCAATATATTTGAGGTATTTTACATTATTTCAACATAGTGAATTATGATTATTGTCGGTTAGATTTATATAAAGTAGATTTTCTGTATGGTTTATGTAATACTCGGAACCTGATAATTGTTTATTTGTTTTGACTGGGCAAATTGAAAGTGAGATGTTCTATCTGTCCGGTGACGAACTTAATAGGAGAATGTAGTCAGTCTAATGTAAATGCTCGTCAAAATGTGGAAATCAATTTATACAATCTACCGGTGGATCCTCGGAAAAGAAAGAGTATCTACAATTCTGACACTTATGATAGGGACTACTTTTCTTTTATATCAGGTTTCAAAATTCTCTATATTTTGTTTCTGCATTATTCTTTGTATTTGGTTTCATAATGTTTCTCTGCATTTCCACCAGAGTATAGTATTGTGATAACATATTTCATATCTAATACTGTATATGCAGTTTATGGTCTCTGGCCCCTAGTTTTTGTCTATCACCAATATGATCGAAAAGCTTTTGGTATAGCGTACATAGTCTCCTGACTCAATCTTCTGAATAGCAGCTTATTTACAGGTGTGTAAACATATCACTATAGTCTGTAGCTAATATGCAAGTTTTATAACTTTTATCATTTATTTTAGAGTACCCTCATGTCTATTCCTGACTCCAACACTGGTGATGCTCATTGTGTCTGCCTTGCATTATTTAGTCTTAATTAATATACATGTATGTTCAAGTTAAACTTTCTTGAAAGGGAAATTAATGCTGGTATATAGTATTTCACATTTTCTCTCAGGACAATGTGACTTTCGATGGCATTAGCTGTTTCCCTAATATCTTAAAAAGTGGTGCTTGAAGAATCCTTAGCAAAACTAACTATGGAGGGTGACGGAAGACGATGTGCTGGAAAATTCTGTTGATGATGCCAAGAAGGCAATCCAGTAAGCCATTGAAATTGGATGTGGATGAGTTCTTGGCGATGCAGGAGGCCAATTTCGATGACTATGGACCCCAATTTGTTTTTATAGAAGCTCCGGTTGCAGGGGAACGTAATGATCAAGCGAGCACTTCTTGGGACTAAAGTTGTTTTTGTGTTACGGCAGGGCCATAAGTTTAACTCTGAGTATGCAAGCTAGCTTGATCTCATCATGAAAAGGTATCCCGAAACATTTGAGTATATCATCATAAAAAACATAAAATTTGAGTACTTCTTGGTAAATGCCTTTACCAAAACATCTATGACTGAGATCAACAATGAGATCCTGGGATGCTCACTGAGTAGAGGGATCTTTTAATTACTATATTGCAGAAATCGGGATCAAGTTTATATTGATTAATGAGCCAACTGAACTACACTGAAAATCTCTGTAAACTTAATGCGACCCCAGGTTGATGATGCTGAGTACATTTTATTTTCATGCTCAATACTTATAATATTAGTTGTACTAAAGCGTATTACAAACCATAAGTCATCAGATATACATTTCATATTCATGGTTGAGATAAAATCTTACAATATTAATATATGACTTAAAGAAATCGATAGAGCAAATATATAAGATATATAGCACTTATAGTTTACTTTAACCTCTCATAATTATAACTAAACACCTCCTCAGGCCTTGGCCTTTTATATAAATATACTACTATTAATCTTAGTTAATTAAATCAAGGAGAAAAATGCCTTTCTTCCTATGCTTTAACGTCTTACTAGTTAGTAACATACTAACTAATTAGGTGGATAAAAAAACCCGAAATCATTGGGTAGTGTCCGAGTATCAAAATGATGAAGATCCACAGCATTACCATAATCATCAGGAACCGCAAAATTGCCATTAATATGAGAGTACTGCATCTCATTACCAGTATTACGATATGCATTAGGGGCCTGCACATTATAATTTTGAAGTTCGATATCATCTAAATATTCATCCAATCCATCATCATTGAAATTAAGTTCCTTCATCGCGAAGAACTCGTCTAGGAAGCCATCCGGCAATCCATCATCTTCAATAACCAGATTCTTATTCGCTAAATTCTCATCCGATAATCCAGCAACATTCGAATTCAGAGTCTTATTTGCATCGAACATCAATGCAGAAGACTTAATCACCATCAGATCATCAGCTCTCGATCTTAAATTATTCATCAATTTTTCCATTGAACTTACATACATCTCCAATTCTTCAACTTCTAAATGTTCATCAAAAGGTTGTTGCCACCAAAATAAATCACCTTCCGTCACATTCCGTGATTTATTTTTCTCCATCTCCATCTCCATCTCCTTAGCAATTTCCAAATACTGTTTCTTCAACTCCTCATGCATGCATGGGGAGTTGATCACGTCGGTTTCATCAGAATTATTCTCATCAAGCACCTCATCAGAACTCGTATCACCGCGATATTTCTCGACAACAGACTCAACACTTGGATGGCCAAATGCATAAACACGTTTACCAAAAGATTCACAGATAATGGCACACTCAGCACCAGTTACAATACAAAGTTCACTAGCCTTTTTGAAAAGACCGACACGACGCTTCGAAAAAGTGACATGTCGAGTATTTCGTTCTTTTATTAGTTTGATTTCTCTTCTACCTTTGTTCTTGATCATGTTGTTCATGGTGGACAAAGGAACTAATGGAGCTAGGCAGCTAGGGTTTAGAACTAAAAGCTTGTATGTGCATGTATATATATGCCACATTATTTAATGTTAATGTTAATGAACGGAAAGTTGCATGGGGAAGCTTCCTGGAAGGAGGCCAATGCAGTATTAGTGTGTATTTAACATATTTAATATGGTTTTCCATATCAATTTACGATGCTAATTTTGGTCGAAAATATGCAATTGATTTTATGATCTATATCCATAAAAGATTTTCCCCGAACCGCAAATAATTAAAGTGCTAATTAATCTATTAGGGCTGAAAACGAATCCGTGTAATTCGGATTCGAATCCGGATTCGACTCGTTAAAAATGAATATAATTCGTATTTGTCTAAAAAATGAGTGAATTCGAATTTTATTTTATAATTCGAATGAATACCGAGTCGGATCTTACCATTCTGATATTCGGTCATATTTATTTTGAGTAATTCGAATAATTTTAAAGTACTCTAATACATATTTATTATACGTATTCGACTCGAATTCGTAAGTTGCATATATTATTATATACAATATATGATATTTATATTAAAATAATACTCTACTAAGTGATCGCATTTTAATTTTTAGTGAATTTTATTCGAGTATTCTTAATTTTATAAAATTACTATATATGAATTCGAATTCGAATACAGTAAAACGAATAATTCACTAGTTCGGGATCTATTCGAGTCGAGCCGAATCAAATACGAATATTGATATTCGAACTCGAGTCGAATCTGAACAAAATATTAAAATTTTAATTCGAATCCGGACCGAATCTAAACGAATAATTATAAATTCGAGCCGAATCTGATCATACTACTATTCACATTTATACGACTCGATTTCACTCCCATAATCTATCGATTTTTCTAATGGGTGTCCAAGTACATACAATAGAAATTGATATGGATCCCTTACATGCAAAAAAACTCATCCAATAAAAATAAGCCAACTAATCAAAATAACATGAAAGTAACATCAGAAACACCCTTGTTTTAAAACCAAATTAATGAGAATGGGACATTCCAAAAGCCGGCACACAAACTAGACGCTACAACATCCAAAATGATTCAATGCAAAAGCGCGCGCGAAGTCGAATTAAAATTATAAAATGCTTGTAGGTTAACAAATCTGTGTCTCCATCATCATCATCACTTGCCCCCTAAACAAATATAGTATGTTTCCACTGTTTAATCGTAATGGTGCCGCGCAATCAAGAAAAAGAAACAGAGATAATAAGCGCGCATTTAATATTAATAATCCTCGAAATGATGATTATACTGATGTTTTGCAAGTATAGTTTCGGGGGTTTCAATTTATTTGTTTGTTGATTGTTAGTGTTTGTAATAGTTCTTGATGAGTCCTGTGCCTGTGTCCTATTCTCAAAACTATCTATCACAATCTTTATTCAAAAATTATTGTTAAATTTGACTTGTTTCATACTTGAAATTGGTTTGATAGATAGATTTGTTGCAATTAACTCTCTCGTTCAAATGAATGCTATATCCAAGTGTAAGTTAATTTCGGTCTAAAACACTTATTCCCGTATCCTGCCCTTTTTACTGAAAATTGTATTTTGTTTCTTCTGCAGAAAATGTGAGTGACAAGCTAAACAAGTTCCTCTCGGATTATTTTCCAAGACCAAACTATCGCTCTCAACTTGGAACTTCTGATTCGATTATGGGAGGACTGATCGTAAGGAAAACGGGACTGGCCTGCCGAAGAGCTATTCTGATCGATGATGTCATGCGTGGTTTGCGGGAGAAAATTGACCACTTCATCGGCTTGCAGGTATGTTGTTCCTAGTTCCTACTTCAAGCTATCACTTACAACCCATTTATATGTATATGATTCCTTACTAACCCAAACTTTTTATTATATGCAGCCTGGAGAGTTGGAGAAGGCCCAAATCAATCTGGTGCGCCTTTACATCAACCAAACACGTAATCAAACGGGCACCAAAAGTCCCGTCGTGGTTTCATCATCGTCTTCTTCTTTACAAGAACAAGTCCGGGTCGTGCAACTTAAATTTGATGGATTTTTCTGTGTCAAGGGTAAAGAGAATATATTGTGCACAAGAAATCTAGTGCCTGGTGAAGCTCTTTATGGTGAAAAATTAGTACGTGTTCAGGTGGGTCAATTTATATATGATTAGTATTTGCCTCTTAATTGATTTATGTACTCCTCAAATAGACAATATTATATTTCTCTTTCGTATTAAATGCTTTATTAATATCTTTATGACGAGGGTCATGCTTTGGTTGTAAATTATGTTCAAGTAATGCTATATCATCTTCTCATTGAACTTGTTATGTTCTACTCCCTCTGGTCCTATTTATAGGTCGTTTGACTTTTTACACGTAATTTTAGGTGTTTTGACCACATAATTAGATTTAATATTTTTTAAATTTTCTTTTTTTAAATTAAAATTTAAATATTATATTTTTATTCAGAAAAAGAAAATTTGAAAAATATCAATTTTAACTATATAGTCAAAGCACCTAAAACTAGGTGCAAAAAGTCCAGCGACCTATATATATGACCAGAGGGAGTATTAGTTTTCTCCGGAGGGGAGTTTTGTAGTCAATAATGCTCATTTTTATTTAAGAGCCGGTGGGCATTACATGATCTCCAGACAGGTTTGTTTTCAATTATTATATTTGATTTGCTAAGTATAAAAAATCGTTAGTATCTTTGTTAAATCATGCCAATTGCCGATAACTTGTCAACTATAGGCAAACGATATGAATTCAACTGGACGTTTTATTTTTGCTGCTCTCGATTGTCGAATGGAATTCAAGCTAATAGAAACAATCAAGCTGGGTACAATGGAGGAAGCATATGCCCTGGATGTTTGTGGTTATCACATGCTGGAGGAATAATTGCAATTTGTTATTAGTAATGATTTTTTGGAAATTAATACATTTTAGGTATATTTTTTACTATGGTTCCTTCCTTCAAATTCTATGCAAGCTGTAGTGGTAGAGTCCTAGACGTTTAGTCTTGTCAAAGATCATCGTATGAACCCTATTAAAATTCTCATATTGCATTGTCACAGCAAGTAGGCACCTTTTCTGCGGAGTAAATATTTCTATATTTACAGAAAAATTTCAGTCCTTTTGTTAGTGATATATATTGATATTATTATTGATGTATTAATCATTTAGCTAGTTGATTTTTCTATCTTTTTGTTTTGGCTATAAATGCAGAATCTATCTTGTTGTTTTAGCTATAGCCTCTAAATGCAGAAAAGTTGGAAAGAAATGGTCACTTTTGAAAAGTGATGTTTATTTCAATATAACAGGAAGGTAGGCCACGAGGTTATTTCAAGGTAAGATGATCTGTGCTTTAATCTATCTCTTTCTTTTTCTGTGTGTGTAGTTGTACTTAAATGTCAGTGCACATAAGATATGTTGTCGTTGTTGCTAATCTGTGCTTTCATTCTTTCTGCAAGCAATCTGAAACATCACAGTGTGAATCATGAGGTGTACTCGTATTGTGAAAGTAGTAGAATTTTAATTCGATTCTCATATACTTTTTTGTTAATCTTTTATGGATACTCAATTTCAAAGTTCTAGGAGTTAAATCCTCCAGCCCTCTGATCTTTAAGTAGGGGTTATCTCACTCTGTAATTACAATAAAGAATCTAATTGTTTTACATTTATCCTTGGGATGTTAGGGAAGTGTAATGATCAGCTGCCTAAGGTCAGAGATTGATAGGAATCTGAACTTTGAGTCTTGAATTTGAACGCCTTCTAGCACAGTTGAAATGAACCTTCTTTTGGTGCAACTTTAAAAAATGATGTTGGTTCAGTGAATATTGAATATGGACCAACAAGTATGAATAAGGCTCAATTGTTACTTGAACTCGGAATGATCTCCATGTGTGATTTATCTAAAAGGAAATCCTCAATAATCAATTGGATTGAAGTTATATAGATCATCATTACGTAGTGATATCACTACCATTTTCAGACAAATTAGTAATGACCAAGATTTGAACTCGGTATTATCTTATTTTTTATCTCATACATATATATATATGGCCACTTGCATAATTTCATTAAAGAGTTGTCTGTAAATGAAGTTCAGAAAATGTTGTCTTTTATATCTTGGCTATTTATATCGTGTGTTCTTTTGTTCTGTATTTTGTGTAACAGCTTAGGCTTTTGCCTTTGAAGCAATAAGCTTTCAAGTTTTCTCCGGTAACAACTTTGGACGTTCGTTCAGTTTTTTATTTCTTTTACAATGCATGGGATAAGGAAAGCTAGAACATATACTGCATTCTGAGAAACAGTCAGATTTTATCCCTTGTTCAGTAAAATATTTGATATTGTTTAGATATGTATGTGTGCTATATTCAGAAAATGTAGGATGAGCTGCTAAACAATATATATTTCACACTTTTAGCCTATAATGTTTTGATTATATGGCATTTGAATCCCAGTCATTATAATTTTTCTGATAACTTATATGGTACTTTAGAATGAACATTCTTCATGTTATTAAGCTATTTCAGTTTTTAGGAAAATAACACTCTCTCAGAAGAACAAAATATATCTGGGTGACGTTTAGAATTTTAGATAATGAGATTCTAACCCGGTTGATGAGAACGAGATCCTAATACATTTTTGTATTGTCATCTTATTTACATTCCCATTAATCGGATCGGAATCTAGTGATGCAAATGGCACCTTGGTTGAAAGGATTAACAATTTTCTGATCTCTAGTCTCATTTTCCTCACTTCACATGTTATTAGACTGATTCTCATGAAATAGTTCTGCTTACGTTTAATATCAGTGTTACATCCATATGTTTCTACTTTCTACAGACTTTTGAATTGTCAACTGTAGTTGAATGCAAGTTTTTTTTCCTTTGAAGCCAAAAAAAAGGCAATTTTCTTTTGCCAAACAACTCTGGGGTTCTCTTGTGTTTTCTGCAGGTTGCATTATATATCCTGGAACTCAATACTGCATCCTTAGGGGACAAGTTGATTTGATACGGAACTAAAATTTGCCCTGCGTTTTCTCGTAGAGATTATGTATTTAAATCTGGTTTACTATGAATCCTGTTTAAAATTCCATCAACCCTTTTTGGTTATAGAACAATAGAGAGTGTTCAAATTTTGTAAATGCAGTTGTCAGTAGTGATGTTAACTTTCGAGAAATTTGCTTGCCCTGGAATTTGTAATAGTAATCATCATTTACCACTACATTGTCAGACACATATTTTTATTTTTGGCATATTTTTCTCTTTTATTTAATTTTCACTCTTTACATCGATATTACAATTTATATTATTTCGGTTCAATATTCAACCGATATATTTTATCACAAATATGTCAGCCAGCTTCACGAAGCACCATACTTGGGACTACAAAAATAACTCACTACAAAATTGACATATATTCCTCAAAATGTCTGAGCAGGTGACTTGGGATCTTGATCTTTTGCCTCTGCAATACGAGTACAACAGTTAGTGCCCTGAGGTCTACTCTTCTGGTAGTACGTGCTTGCCCTGCCCCGTAACTTCGGGAGAAGGGGTGCCTTCTCACAAAGGGGGTCGCAGTGACCCGTGGTACCTCCTGCCCAACCTTCCTCCTCTGCTTTGAGAACCGTGTGAACGGAGAGTGGGCAGAAGGGAAGGAGATTTTACCATTCAACATTTTGATCCTAGTCTTGACTGAAGACTGCAGGTTCGAGTCTTTTAGCTAGATGCTTCTCTGGCCTGTAGTGTCCATAAAAACTTGACTCCGGAATGAACGTAACCCTAATGACTTCACCTGTTTTGACTTTTGAGTTTTATTACAATGATTGAGGTGTCAAAAACATTAACGCAAGCTAATCAAACAAGACACACTACAACATACCTGGTTGTCTCAAGAAAAATAGGGGGTAAGCCTGCGCTGAGAAAGCTTGCTTTGTGGATATATACCATGAAACTTGTTTAGAAATGGTAACATAGTAACATCCCATGCTAAGCCGATGAGTTAATAAATATGTAGAAGGCCTCTATGNAGCTTGCTTTGTGGATATATACCATGAAACTTGTTTAGAAATGGTAACATAGTAACATCCCATGCTAAGCCGATGAGTTAATAAATATGTAGAAGGCCTCTATGCCGATCTTCTAAAGTCACACTTTATAAGAAC
>QRFB01004594.1:0-12326 GCA_008931105.1 Oenanthe javanica
CTCAATTGACACCCAACTTGGAATTGGGTCATTGAACTGAAAAAACTTTTAGTCAAATCACTTAACTATTAAAAATTTTCAATCAAATTTATACCGTTAAAATAGTTAAATTTTGGACGGAAAGTTGAGTGTATAGGCTTATTTGGATAATTCTTTTTGAAGTAGCATGTCAACTTGACCCATCTTTAACAACAATAACTTAACCCGATTTTAATGAAGTTAACCCACCTGATTCTTGTTCATTATTCTTATTCTTTTATTCAATTTAGCATTTTTGCATCACATTTATATCATGTTTATACTACTCTTCAATCATCTAATTCAAATTAGAAACAGAATCTCTAATTATGAAATTCTACAATAATATATGTGTTGTGTGAAATATATATACACACACACCCATGTCTTCAACTCCATTGTTTTTAGGTTTGATTTGAAATTTTTGATGTTGATTGTCTAAACTTATGTTATTTTAAGTGCAAGTGATATGATGGAATGAGATTAAGGTGATAACTATTTCATGATGGATGGAAGGTCATAGATGAGTAGATGCAAAAATTAGGGTAAATTTAAGGTTGGGTGACTTTTCAGTATGTGGATCGGGTAAAGTATATGAATATTTGTTGGTGTAGGCCCCGTGGCTACTCATATGTATCAATTTAACGGATTACATTAAAGTCAGAGGGGACTTGATGGCCGTGAAATTTATTTGGAGTTTGATGATTAAATTGCAAGTTATATTTAATTTAATGATTCATTTGTAAGTTTTTTGAGTTCGATGACTCACTTGCAAGTTGAGTATCAGTTAAGTGATGAAAATGTCATGTAACCCCACAAAAATCACTAGTTTGCACATACAAAATCTTGCAAGATTAGAAATAATAAAATCTATACTATATTATAATAATTAAACTAGAAATTATTTTTTTGAAACACTGGGGTGAACTATAGAAAAGATACTAACCTTCTAATTTTAGGTAAACCATAGAAATGATCCTAACAATTGAATTTCAATGAAATCTAATTTTAGAAAGGATATATATCATACATACAACTTTATCCTCGATAGTCCTCCTTTTATACAAATGTTCACGGATAATATTATATTATATTTAAATTATATTCTATATTTTCTATTTTAAGAATCCTACTTATTCTATAATTTTTATTTAATATAATTACTCACATTCAACTCAATTTTATCACTATTCAATCTCTTTTATTTATTTAAAATTATGACTTATAATTAAATTTTATGAATATTAATATATAAACATCGTTGTATAGAAAAATGTAAAAAATTATTATTAAAATAAATTATCATATTAAATGAAATGTTTAAATTATATAAAATATATACGTGTAACATTGTTAGTCCTTGATGTTGTAGAGGGGGGATTGGATACAATATCTAAATTTAATCATAGAATTTTAGATTTAAAAATATTATTTTAAATAATCATGAAATGTTAATTTTAATGAAATACTATTCAAGTAGAAGATATAATTTTAAACTTTAAAAGTATTATACAATTAATATGATGAAAAGTGTTTATAATTAATAAAATATTCTAGAACGATTTTGACATGAATTGTTCTTGTTTAACAATTATATTTCAAACCAGCATAGAAAGTCTGTGAATATTACAATGTAGACAAATTACTGAATTTGAATGTTTTCAACAACGAAAATAATGAAGCCATTTGACTCATATTTATAGAGGTGGTAGCTAGCAAGACTTTTGAATAAAACTTATTAAAAAATCTTAAAGACTTAATAAAATAACCTTCAAGACTTTTGAAATAAGCTGGACAAGACGTTTGAAAATTCGATAGAACTTTCTAAGAATTCTGTAGGACTTTTGGAGCTCGGTAAGACTTTTGATAAGACTTATTTATAAGTCTTATTTGAATTATATCGGTAGGACTTTTAGAAAGTCTTGCCAAATTAATTCGGTAAGACTTTTAAAATTAATCTTATCTAATTAATCCGGTAAGACTTTTTAAATATCTTATTGAATTAACTTGGTAAGACTTTTAAATGTGGTGCAACAAGACTTTCTTTGAATGTCAAATAAGGGCTCTTTTAACTTAATTAATTCCACCCATTTTTTATTAAATAAGTTATGAATTAAATTAATTCAAGGTGAATTAATTGAAGTAGGTAAATTAATTAATTAATTAATTTTTGGTAGTAGAATTAATTTAGTTTCTTCACTGCACAACCACTGTAGATTTGACTTGAGTCTTCCTGTCTTCATTGTCTTCTGTCTGAAAAGTTACTAAAACTAGGTGATAAATATTTATTAAATTAGTTAACACACAAATGTACTGTCTAGGTCATTTATGTCATACTAAAATAAATATTATTTACCTTTTAAATTTAAAAGCTGTGATCTTATGTCTTGTTCTTGCTTCTAGCTTTGTCTCTAATATTTTCTTTTCTTGGAATCTTTCTATAGTTACCACTTGGAATCTTCTGTATCTTCTGAACTCTTCTGAAATACTACTTCAATATTTTTCACCGACACTTCAACATATTAATGAACTTCTTTCGGTGTAGAGTAGCAACTTCATTAGAACACTTCTGATATTAGGATTCTTTGCATCTAGTTGACTTTCTTCGTCTTGATTCCTATTATCATATTTATTATTTACTTCTTTTTCTTATCTGAGTTGAGTTGTCATCTAATTATTATAAATAGGTCTAGTCATATGCCTTCCAATCTCCCCTATTTATTAAATATTTAACACATAAATTTCTAGAGGATAACTCAACTAACAACAAAGAAAGTAATACGACATGTAAGAACTGTAAATAATAAAAAAGTTCTGGTATTATATTTAACAATTTTCCAGATTCATACTTTGAAAGATAAATACAAGGGAGATGTTCCTCTAAACCGAACAAATATTATATAGTTTTTATTTTGACCTATCTAACTCTTCAGTCTTCAGAAGTATCAACTTCACCTTCTTCTAGAATTTAACTCTTATGCACAGGTGTCCTCTGTACCTTTTCAGATTCTGATTATCCTGATTGAGTGGATTCTCTATATAACCATCTCTATTTAGCTCTACCAAACTGCCATAGCACTTCTTCCTCAACATGATCTTCTTGTTCTTCTTGAATATTAAATGGCTGATTTGAATCTATCTTTGACATTTTTCGGATGTAAGATGGAATCTTCTTTGATAAACAGTATTTCCGGATCTTTTCAACAGCATTTAACTTCTCCTGAGTTCTGAAACCTTTATTTCTGAGCATTGTCTCAACCTCAATCATGTATTTGACTTGATAGCCTTTCAATGACTCTTCATCTAGTTTCATGATATGATAAAACTTGTTAGTATAAAATCTTACTTCATGAGGATCAAATATGATTTGATGATTGATAACTCTTGCAAAATCTTCGAGTCTATCTCTCAGAAGCTCATTCTCTTCTGAACTTCTTTTCACTTTATTCAACAGAATCCATACCACTGATAGAGATCTTTGTCTGAAGAACTCTATAGAGACTCTGAATGTGCCATTTCTGTTAGTGTAGACCAAGATCTGCCAATCATCGAGAATGTGATCAGCTATCACAATCATATAGTCAACTTCTTTCAAGGCTTTCATAAAATTATCAATGCTATCACTTGAATTTTCCAAATGTTCAATAATTGACTTTAAGTGATTGTCTTCAAATGAACCCTTCTAAAGCTTATCCATAATTTCTCTAGCAGTGTCCCACTTTTTTCCTATTTTTAGCTGCACATCTTTCTTCTTCTCTTTCACAATAATAGCCCAAAGGTTGTGTTTTTCTAGACGTGTTTTTCTAGACGTGTTTCCCTTTCAGCCTGTGCTTTTTCCTTGTCTAGAGCTTTCAGTTTCTCAGTTTTATGGCTCACCTTGATGTCTGTTAGGTCCTAAATCATCATAGAAGGGGGGGTTGAATATGATGTTGGTATATTTTTGTTTAAATGCGGATTAAGTGTTTGTGTTCTTGAGATATAAAAATAATAGAATTGAAACACAACGATTCGGGAAAATAAAGATATATTATTTAATCCCTGAGGTGCTACACTTCTAATCAAAAGATTAGCTTCTATGGGTTCAATCAATATTACAACAATAATACAGTTGGGTAATTTAATGTATGGCTTTAATGGAGCTTCCCGTCTGTTTGTCTTGAATGTAGAAGATGAATGAATTATTGTGTCTATTAATTTCTCCCATATATATATTCTGTAGACTTTTTGGAAATTAATTATATTGATTTTTCAACAATGCTAAGTCCTTTGTTGCGCCTGCAAGAGTGCTAGTGGAGTGTAGGCACCACAAAAGGTGTTGTTGCGCCTATAGAACTTTGTTCCGCCTCAGCAGTTGGTTTGTTGCGCCTCTACACCCATTCCCTTGTATAGGCACCACAAACCACTTAGAATTTTTTCCTTACACCTATATAAATTTATGTTGCGCCTGTACACTTGATTCCATGTGTAGGCGCCACCAAACACTTAGAAAACTTGGAGTGTTGTTTCCTTGCGCCAATATCACTTTGTTGCACCTAAGATGAATTTTATTGCGCCTATACANGTTGCGCCTAAGATGAATTTTATTGCGCCTATACACTTGTTCCCCTGTATAGGCGCCACAAAGTACGTATAACATTTCTTCAAGTATTTCCTTGCGCAATTATAACTTTTGTTGCGCCTCTCTATTGCTTCAAGAGTATAAGAGCCACCAAATGTAGTAATACTTTCCTTAAACAATTTTCTTGAAATGCTTAAAGTATCTACCACTTGGTTTTCACTCTTCTGGCTTGATCAACTGATTTTCTTCTGATAAATCAAGGTAATTCTCTTCTTGTTTTGCTGATGCTAGTGCACAGGTCTGGTTCACAAACGACTAACACTGAATTAAATTCTCTTGACTTCCATTTTATTTTAGCTGATTAACCTTTGACTGTTGCATTACTTCTGATCACTGAAATCCTTTGACATTTACTCAAATCATCACACTATCATTAATATGAAATCTTGAACTCTTATTTATTGTTGAGGCCTGAACATATTAATGAACTTCTCTCGCTGACATTCAGTAAGCCTTTCATATTGAATGCTCTAAAATGATGTATGTATAATTCTTGTTTACTTGTCCTTCTGGATTCCTGTGCTGCATATTAGTATTATTTGACTGTCTTTATTTCTTAGTTGAGTTATCGATACCACTATTACATGTTACGTTACATTTTTATTTACAATGTCTTATTTCAATTTCTTCATGGCCTCTTCATAGGTAGGATTTGACTCTTTCTCTTTATGAAATAAGAATTCTTTATCAAAGGCAGTTTCTTCCTCAATTTTGCAGTAGTCAGGATTGAACGTGTCATCTTGAGCACTATCATCAATGAATTGATCTTCAGGAAAGTATTGGTCTTCTGGAACATATGACTCAAATTGATCTTCAGAATACAGTTTATCTTTGCCTTTTTCCCTAATAGCCCCTTCTCCTTCAGCTACACTTACTTTCTCCTTTCCTTTCTCCCCCTTAGTTGAGGGATCCTCTACAGCTTTTGAAACTTCAAAAGATTTGACTAATTTCTCCATGGTTCCATAAACCTTCTTCATTCCTACATTTAAGTGAATCATACCTTCGTCCAGTTGGTTGAATCTTTTAGTTGAGATCTCTTCATTTTCAATGATTCTTAGATTCAGGCTCCACTCAACATCATCAATTCTTTCGTTTATGTTGCTTATATCCTTCATATCCTCAGCAATTAAAATTTGTACCTGTTGGATAACTTTTGTCTTCAAGAGAATACTGGATTTTACATCATTCACTTCTTCTTGAACGATTGTCAGCTGTTCTATTAAAGAGGCAGATATAGACTTCAATTCTTCTTGTGCTTTTACTTTTACCAACTCAGCCTGAACAACCTGCATTTCTTTCTGGAGAGCTTCCATTTTTGACATTAGTTCACTGTGTGTGTGTGCACTCACCTCGCTTGAACTCTTGTTAGTTTGACCATCACTAAGTGCATGTGTTTCACTGAGTGTTTGTTTCACATCACTAGTGTTTTGCTCCTTTCCAGAATCCGAAGCTGTACCTGCATATAATACTATAGCTTTTGAAGAGTCGAAATGCTCTTCTGACATGTGAGGGAGTGTCAACCAGTGGCTCCGCTACTGACGTAACTACTCCATGAACGGAGTCCCGACTCCCTCTATTGAGTGGTTGCCTCTCAAATCCACTAGTGGATAAGAGAACTTCTTGGGAAGGAACTCGATGTGAGAAATCCGGGGGGTCACCACCTCAAACAATGTAATGTGTGGCTCGTTAGAGGTTATGGTGCCCCTCAATACCTGCAATGTCAACTGATGTTGCACTATGTCAAAAATGTTTTGGTCCACTAAAAATGTGGCATCTGACAGGTTTGTATCAAAAACATTTTCTTCATTTTCTGTACCCTCATCTGATTGTGTTTTTGCGAGTGGAGGTCCTGCTAGAGTGAGTGCTAGGAGTGTGCGTGACTCATCACAGGGTGTTGCGGCTAAACGACGAATTTCAATAGAATCACCTGTTTGATCGAGTGAGTCCAAAGACTATTGTATTGCCATTTCAAAGTCCATATCCCATTGAGAGAATAAGGATGGGTTTGTAGTTGTCTCAGGTTCACTTCTCAATCTTTTTTATGGTGGAGACAGAGCTACGGGTTCACTCATAGAACTGGTAAGACCTCTTCGTTACTTTCCTAACATGGTTCTTCATTTTTCTGATTTGACTCATAGAAGTTGATGAAGAAGAAACTGTTCAAGTTTCTATCTCAGCTTGGGATTGAACTTGTATGTTTTCAGGTTCATAGCCAAAATCCTAAAGTGTAAGACCACAATCATAGTCCACCAGATATATATTTAAAAGTGCACTAGATATATTATAGGTAGGAAATTAGAAGCCAGGGTGTGAGATATTACCTGATGTTCCTGAACTTCATGTTCTGCTTATTGAGAAGCTCAAGTAGTAGCCGCGCAGAATGTTGAATTTCCATTTGCACTTGTTCTGGCTCTTGCTGATGCGGTTGAGCCTGTGCAGGATTAGCTATTTGATTGAGAATATTTGTCATGTATTCAGTTGTATCAATGGCCACTCCTTCAAATTTGTTCTTGTTGCTGAGTCTGGTGAATAAATTCTTTTGAGTCATTGGGGAAGCTTCCACATGGCTGTTTACAAAACGAGCTTTACCTTCTTATGATAGAACATGATTCTTCAAAAACATTAGAAACCTTGGATAAAAACAAGAAACTTTTTGATCTACATCCAATCTTCTGCTTTCAGTAGTGCCCATCTTTTTTATTATTTCTGTCAGAATCAGTTTCCTAAAATTTATTCTTTAGTTGTGGGCCACAAAATACCGAATAACTTATAGGAGAGTTGAAATGTTGTGGAAGTTGTTTTTCATAGTTGGAGAGAACACTTTTGCTAGTGTGTCGAAGAAGTAATCTAATTCACCTACTAACTGGGATTTAGACATTTTAACAAGATCCAACACACCTTGATAATGGATTGACTGGAAGAAATTTGTTATATTTCTATTGTCAGTAGGGTCTCAAAATTTTCTGACGGGAACCCTAAGACTCAATTCACATCATTCTCATTTATAATGTATTCTGTCTCTCCAATTCTGAATGAAAATTGAACCAGCCTCATTCGAAATATTTTTTGTAGTTGAATATAAGGCCCTCAGAGGTTCAATCTGTAATGGTGTGTTCAGGGTAATTGATGTCCTCACTAACGAGTGCTCGTTCATAAACCTGATCCATGGTCTAAATCTAGCCTCTTTGTAATTTTCCAGATCAAAATACCCAATAAAAACTGTCTTTGCAATCATAAACATGACAACCATTTTAATTAATAAGGATTTTAACAAATTAAATTACTACCCAATTAGCCCTTAATTCGAATATTACTAACAAAATCGAATTAATCACCCAAAATACAACCAAACCCTTACTTCAATAAATCTTTGCTTCAATTATTAACAATTAATCAGCCTAACACCAGTTCTCTAATCACCTAATTAATAACCAAATCGTCCAACAATAGATTTTAATCAAATTAGTCGAAGAATAGTTCGAAAAAGGGTAAAATCAGGCAGAGTAACAGCTAATTTGAACGATTTAATCACACCAAACAAGCGTGTATATGACATCCCGTGTCAAATCCCGAGTCTTTTCCGAAAATCGGGTCAAGTCCCGACTTCCGAATTCGAAATAGGCGCAAAGTAAACTGGCCCAAATACAACAACTTGGGTAATCCACAAGCCCACCATAGGCCCCCAAAAGATCATGATTTGTTGGTGCACTTAGTAGTAGTACTTTTGCTTATATACTGAACAAATTATCCCAATCTACTCAATGTGGGACTGGGGTGTTACAAACTCCCCCACTTAAATTCTTGACGTCCTCGTCAAGCCGAACAGATAGCCCATAGGCCCAGATCGTACCTCTCTAGCCATTGTGAGATAATACCGGCTAGTTTCGTGTCCCCACCTCCGGACCTCTGTCAGTTATGGGATAATACCACCGGCTTTCGTGTCCCCACCTCCGGAAACTTGACGAATCAAGCTTTCGAGAGTTGACTCTGAATACCATATGTGACATCCCGTGTCAAATCCCGAGTCTTTTTCGAAAATCGGGTCAAGTCCCTACTTCCGAATCCGAAATAGGCGCAAAGTAAACTGGCCCAAATACAACAACTTGGGTAATCCACAAGCCCACCACAGGCCCCCAAAAGATCATGATTTGTTGGTGCACTTAGTAGTAGTACTTTTTCTTATATACTGAACAAATTATCCCAATCTACTCGATGTGGGACTGGGGTGTTACAAACTCCCCCACTTAAATTCTTGACGTCCTCGTCAAGCCGAACAGATAGCCCATAGGCCCAGATCGTACCTCTCTAGCCATTGTGGGATAATACCGGCTAGCTTCGTGTCCCCACCTCCGGACCTCTGTCCATTGTGGGATAATACCACCAGCCTTCGTGTCCCCACCTCCGGCAACTTGACGAATCAAGCTTTCGAGAGTTGGCTCTGATACCATATGTGACAACCCGGGTCAAATCCCGAGTCTTTTTCGAAAATCGGGTCAAGTCCCGACTTCCGAATCCGAAATAAGCGCAAAGTAAACTGGCCCAAATACAACAACTTGGGTAATCCACAAGCCCACCACAGGCCCCCAAAAGATCATGATTTGTTGGTGCACTTAGTAGTAGTACTTTTTACTTATATACTGAACAAATTATCCCAATCTACTCGATGTGGGACTGTGGTGTTACATATATGTTCTAGGATGTTGTTAATTCTTGGTTTGCGAGATTGAGGTAAGTTTCTGATTGATTCTTTCTGGTATTTTCAAAATTATAACAGCCCGCCCTTTTCGGACTATTAATCTTACAAAATCTAAAACAATATAATTTATTAATAAAAACTCCATTACAAAGGCCACTATTACAAAAGCGCAGCTAACAGTGACGAGTGAACAACCAATCTACTCCAAATCTACGATCCTCGAAATCCGATACACTTCATCTCCCTCTTACACCGAACCTGAAAATTGGAAGTAATGGGCTACACAGCCCAGCAAGTAACCAATCGATCTAACTAGTCGGACCAAGTAACAAGTAATACATATAACAAAATAATTTTTGATAATACGATAACTATACACATAACTTTTCGATACACTTTCGTATTCTTATTCGATACATACGATACAGATAACCACATAAACAACAATAATTCAAAAATCCATAATCTATGTCACGACCACTACAACCCGGTGATAACGGTCCTAAATTTTCAGAAAATTGTCACTACAACTCGGTGACTCGGTCCTAAGTTCTTATTCTTATTTTCACAAACCATGACATATATCAGAGATTCAAAATTATTGTTGGCACACAACACATATAGGGTAATACACGTCACTTCAAAATATAATCACTTAACCCAAAATTTTATAATCAAATATACACATAATTTTGAAAATACCAGAAAGAATCAATCAGAAACTTACCTCAATCTCGCAAACCAAGAATTAACAACATCCTAGAACATATATATTCAATCATTAGTACCCAATCAACAACATCGCATCTCAAACGTCGAATTTCTTCATAACTTCAATTCTGCCCAGATCTGTATTTTACCTTTTTCACCCTCCAAACGATGTTTTCTCAAAAATCTTAAAACACGAAAATCGTAGAGAACGAAAAGACCTTTCTGAAAATTCCAGAATCACTGCATTCTGACTTATGGTGAATTTTCTACGAATATTACAAGATAGCTGATTTGTGTATGAAAAATCCTACGAATTTTAATATCAAAGGCGAAGAAAAATAATCAAGATTTGTTTAAGAGAGATTTACAACTGTTTAGTGTTTGTGGCTCAAAAAGAATACAAAAAAACAAGGAGTTCTCAATCTATATATAGAGTTTTAAACCCTATAACAAAATCTATTATTATTCAAATTCGACCCATATTCGAAAGCCCGTTATTCTAATCCAATTCTAATTCCTAATTTCTATCCAATTTTAATCCATTTTCTATTATTATTAATCTATTTTATTATTCTAAAAACTATGGGATATTACAGTATAACTTGTAATAATCGAAACCAACAACTAATAGCAGTTGATTGGAGGCTAAAATCGAAGAACACAAAGGTCTTGCTAGGTCTCAGTCGNGCAATATATTCTGCTTTGGCTGTCGATGTAGATACTGAGTGTTGTTTCTTGTTGTACCAGGAGATCAACCGACGTCCTAGAAACTGACAACTTCCAGAAGTACTCTTCTTGTCTATCCTGTATCCTGTATAATCTAAATCTGCATAGCCTATTAGATCAAAACATGTATCTTTAGGGCACCAAATTCCAAGATTTGGTGTACCTTCAGATATATAAAAATTTGTTTAACAAGTATAAGATGAATTTCTCTAGGATCATATTGAAACCTTGCACATAAGCATGTTGTAAATATTATATCAGGTCTACTAGCAGTTAGATATAATAATGAGCCTATCATACCTCTGTAACTTGTGATGTCAACCTTCTTACCAATTTTATCCTTGTCAATTTTTGTGGCAATTAACATTGAGGTCTTTGAAAGGCATATGACTAGGCATATTTGTACTAATTAGATGACAACTCAACTCAATCTGGAAACGTGGTAAATAATAGATATCAAACAGGAATCAAGACAGAGACAGTCAACTAATCACAAGGGATCTAAGTATCAGAAGTATTTTGATGGGATTGCTATTCAACACTGAAGAAGTTCATTAACATGTTCANGTCTCAGTCGTGTAAGTATATGTGCGTATATATGTGTGTGTGAATAAAACAGAGGTTAATAAGACTTTTGATAACATAAAAAAAATGATTAAGTAAAAATCAAAAAGGGTCGGTAAACCTTTTAAATGGAATCTCGGTAAGGCTTTTAAAAGTCTTGCCGAGTTCTTTTATTAAAAGTCTTTAAAAAAACAGAATAAAAATAATTTTAAAAGAAATATGTATATATATCCATAATACTTTTGTTGGTAAAGAATCGGTAAGACTTTTGAAAAATCTTGTTGAGCTTTATTAAAAAGTCCTACTGGGTTTTTTTTATTAAAAAAGTTGTATATATATATATAAATATCTCGGTAAGACTTTTGAAAAAATCTTGCCGAGTATTTTTTAAAACAAAAGTCTTTCTAAAGAAAATTAAATAATATATATATATATTGATATTATTAATTTTTCTAAAATTTTGAGTAAAATAAGAGAAAATTTTATACGAAATTTAAATTAATTAATAATAATAATAATACTAAATATTTACAATCAACTAAATTACTAAGGACATATAATAATTATTTATATTATTAACTATTCTAATTAATTTAGGAATTAAATTGATTCAGACTTGAACTAACTTAATGAATAAATTAATTAAANATCACAAGGGATCTAAGTATCAGAAGTATTTTGATGGGATTGCTATTCAACACTGAAGAAGTTCATTAACATGTTCAGGCGTCAGTGGAAAGTAAAATGGTAGTGTTATCAAAAGTGTTCAGAAGATATAAAAGATTTCATTTTGATTACTACAAAAAGATTTCAGAAGAAGAACAAAGACATTGAAGTAGAAGAATGACAGAAGGCCTCAACTTAAAGTATTAATTAATGGAGAATATTTATTAGTATGATACAAATGAACCAGACAGAACATTTGTGTGTCAACTAAAATAATATTTATTCTTCATTTAGCTCAAGAGGTTTCAAGAACAGAAGACAAAGAAA